>JAVJIF010012182.1:0-122823 GCA_038442645.1 Agave tequilana | reverse complement strand
TAAATGAAAACTTAATGCTCAAAATGCGGAAGCTAATGCAAATCTTGCAACACACTTAGTACAATCAACAAGTGTAGCCGAATTCCCCGTGAAGGGCTCTGGACTAACTCCTCTTGATTCCCCTTGAATGGGTTGAGGTGCTATGTGAAGCTCTTGTTGATTAGGTACAAGTGAGGCACACACACACAATCAAGCCAAGCATATAAGAATGAATAGCAATATGAAATAATGCAAGGCAATATGAAATATGCTCAAACAAGTAAGTATGATATGATATGAAGTATGATGTTTTGCACAATTATAAGAGAGAGAGTTAGAGAGACAATGGATCAAAACGCAAACACCAAGATATGTTTCGAGGTTCGAGCACCTTGCTCTACATCCCCGCCTACACCACCGTGTAGGATTTCCAATCCACTATCTCCCACCGAGGGAACCTCTACCGAAGAGGATTTGTTACAACACTAGGAGTACCAAACTCCTCTCTCAAACAACCACCTCACAACCGAGGGGTAGGCCCGTAGCCAAATACAACAACCAACCAACACCTCTACCGAAGAAGGTTTACAACCAAATCTCCACCTCTCACTAGAGGGAGCAAACCAATCACCCGATCACCTCTACCTAAGAGGGATACAACAAGAATAAGGGTGTACAACAAGTGTTTCAAAAACCACAAACTCAAACTCTCTTTTCTTTCTCTTTTTTCACAAAACAAATGATCCTAATAGATTAGGATAGTATGATAGCTCAAATGTGGAAAACTAGGTGTTTTTGGAAACAAGCAATAAAGAAAAACTTCTTGGGAAATCTCTTGTAGATGATAGGAATAAAAGACCAAATCAAAATCCCAAAAATCTATTTTTCTTTGATTTTCCAAAAACCCAAAACAAATAAGAATCAATCTTTTTAGCACAAAAACTCTTTTAAAAAACTTGTTTTTAAACTCTGAAAACAGGGTATTTTTCTCTTGTAAAAACCTTAGCCAAAATCCCAAAGAGATGGGGTTTATATAGGCCAAATAGAAAACTAGCCGTTAGGCTGACGTGTCAGCCTGACTGGCCTAACGGTCGACCGGCCGGTCGACCGTCCAACGGTCATATTTTGACCCGTTGAAACCTCCCGGTCGACCGCCCGGTCGACCGAAACAAACAGAGAGCAGAGCTCTCTGCAGCGGTCGACCGTCCGGTCGACCGGCCCCCTGGCTGCCAGACGTGCACAAGTCTGTGCACGTCGGTCGACCGCGCGGTCGACCGGCCTTAGGTGCGGTCGACCGCTCGGTCGACCGTTCTGGCCTGACAGGTCAGTCTGGGTCCAAAACAGGTATAAAACATGTTAGAAAAATTCTTTTAAAAAACTTCTATCTTTTCTGAAAATTTCATAAACTTGTTTTATCATATAGCATTGATATTGAAACATGTGATAATCATTTCTACTCAAATATCAAGCATATGAAATCATTTTTGTTTCTTCTCATTTTTATCAAAACAAACTCTTGTATTTTTATCAAACTTGGCTTTTCAACACATGAATAGGGATATCAAAATAAGTTTGTTTAGCATGTTTAAACCATGTATGTATATCTAGAACATATCTAATATACATAGAAATAAAGTAAACTTGTTTTGATCTACTATTCATGAAAACCAAATCCAAAACATAAAAACGTGTGTATGTGTACTTGAGCATATCAACTATACTAAGCTTTACAAATGGATCTAAAACACATAGCCTAAACTAGGATACCTAAGTCTCTTGACGATCTTCCATCTTCAAGTAGACTTGCTCCCAAACGCAATCCACCGAGTGCAAAGGTATGATCTTTAAGCTTTGGCACGGAATCACCATGATAAGCTTCCAAACACCTTGTTGAAGCTAATCACCAACTAATATCTTGGTTAATGATCTGAAACTTAAACAATACAAGATTATTAGTAAACATAACTACATGAGTTAATCATCATCAAAACTAGGGTGGAAGGCCTTTGGGCCAACAATCTCCCCCTTTTTAATGATGACAAAACTCATGGAGTTATATATGCATGGATTAAAGTAAAGCTTCAAAGAAGCTCCCCCTTAACTCATGCATAGCCAAATAAACATAATAATATGCAATGAAGGCTCTTAAAAACATGAATGCACAAATATGCATAAACAATAAAGGTTCTAGATACCAATGAAATATTTAAAGCAAAGCATGCTCTAGATACCAATTAACAATTAAACATTTTCTAGATGCTCTAGATACCAATAAACATACATTAAACTATATTAAACTTAATATATGCAAAAACATACATTAAACTATATTAAACTTAATATATGCAAAAACATAACTATGCATATATATAAAATATGTACCAATCATGCATTTTGATTTGTGAATTTTATATATGCATGTTAAACTCTCAAATAATTCTCCCCCTTTTGTCAATCATCAACAAAGGGGCAAACAATCAAAACAATATAATGAGGGGTAAAAATCTTTCTCCCCCTTTTTGTGTCAATCAAAACAATACAAACAATGGTCTCCCCCTTTTTGTCTAAAACAAAAACAAAGTCAATAAGGGGTGACTACCAACATGATATCAATTAAAAATATGTCAATGAAGCATCTTGATACCAAATGAAAATAAACAAAGATCAATAAATGTTATATGCTATATACATTCATGAAGAGGAAGACGCTAAGTTAGCTTCCCTACACATATGAGTTACATGAAGAAAGGAGACACGCCCTAATTCACATAACACAAAATATGTAATGCATAAAAGGAGATGTGAAGCTCCCCCTACACACGTGTACCACATAAGAAGAGTTGTCAAGCTCTTCAATACAAGATACACTCAACATGAATTTATACACATATAGGCAATGTAAAATAAATATGTTTTTCTTAAACAAAATTTTGAGATACCAATTTAAAATATTTAACATAAACATCTTGATATCATTAAGAGAATGTGTTCTTTTAAACATATGATACCAATTTGAAACTATATTTTAACATAAAGCAAGGGAGTGGAAATCAAATACCAATTGAAAGACAACATCAAATTTTCTCCCCCTTTATGAAATACCAACTAAACATATGCATAAGCTTGTTAAGATACCAATTGAAAACAAATCAAACAATAGAAAATTTTTTCAAGCTTAGCATAAACAAGTATATATACGTATGAAAATTAGATACCAATTGACATTGATATTCTTGAAAGAGTAAGCATACATATACAAAACATATATGAGTATACAAAAAGATCAAAAATTGATACCAATTGAAAGTGTTCAATGATACCAATTGAAAGAATAGGGTCAAGTGTATATCTCATATTATAACGAAGAATATGAACTAGTTAAAATGAAAAGTTTTGTTAACTAGTACGAAATCCTTCAAGCAAGGAATAAATACAAATCATTTTTCATAAAAATGAAATCCACATGATAATCAACACTCTAATCCAATTAAGCATAAAAATGTCTCATGAAAACAAAACATGAGCAAATAATAAATGTGAGTGTACAAGTCAAGTATGGAGATCACAATCATGAAAATTTGTTCAATTAAGTTCAATTATTCCTTTAAACAAGAAAACTAAAAATTAATATTATTTAATCTTCAAGGCATATGTATGTCTAATACAAACCAAAGTATACATACATATCCAAGATACAAACGAGTCCACAAGGATATATGCATGAAGGCACGTGGCTCAAAAAGGATATTCATGTATATCTAATGGTTTGGACAAGGTAAACATATACATGAAGTTTAAATACCAATTCAAAGAAAACATGAAAAGCATGAAAAGTATGAAAATTTAGTTTTTCATTAAAACAATTTGATACCAATTCTTTTCAAGGTATATGTATGATTTGTCAACACAAGAAGTATACATACATATCCCTTAAACACACTTTGAGTCCATAATAGATTTGCATGAAAGGCAAATGACTCAAGGGGTATACATGTATATCTTCAAGTTTGGCAAAATACACATATATATGAAATGAAAACTCATAATCATAAAAACAAATACCAAAAATGGAATACAAGTTTAAAATGTATGAATCATCAAAACTAGACTATACTAGCACATCTAATGGGAACAAACAAGCATTCAATCCCAAACATATATAGATTTGTTTGTAGCCCATCATATGTACAAATATAAATCCTAATCTTAATGAAAACTAACACTTAAACTAATATTCAAATCATGTAGCATCATAACAAAATCAAAAGTCACATTTTTAATCATAGGAAATCATTAAAACAATAGACTTCTAGGTATATGTATGATTTGTCTAAATCTAACAATACACATACATATCCCAAACATAAAAGAGTCTAATAAAGGTTTTTCATGTAAGCAAGAGACTCACGGGTATACATGTATATTTATTAGATTGAATAAAAATAACATATACATGAAGTAAAACACTAAAATAGGTAAAACACGTATTAACGAGAATCATCAAAACTAGATTATACATATGCATAAAGTGGATACAAATGAGCATGAAGTTCAATCAAATAAGAATCAATTGTAATTCACTATTTGTACATGTATAAATGCAATTTTGATACATTCTACATCTAAACATGTAAACACCACATGAAGCACAATAAACAAATAGAAGACATCATGATAAAACTAAAAACATGATTACTATGTAAATTCACATGTATAAGATTCATGATGTACATTATAGCTAAACAAAAGTGAGAACACTAAGTATGGATTCATGCAAGCATGTGTGTCTCAAATACTATATATGTGTGTCAAGGATCTAATAATCATGGCATTTACATACTAATCCAAAGACAATGATAACATGCTATAAAACATCAATATGAAAGCATGTAAACAATAATAAGGAGTTAAGAATTGTTACCAAAACCTAGAAGGCAACTCTCCTTGTCTCCAAAACATGGTGGTCATCTCCACCAAATCTTCCCTTGAAAGTGATGCATCCAATTGATTTCCTTTAAGTCCGGAACGCATCCACTCCAAGGTGTCATCACTCTCACGTCATGTGAGAGCCCACACCTACATTAAACAAAGGAGGGGTGGTCTTTGGTACCCACATCTTATTGGGTCCATGGGGGTTAGTCCCTTTTCTAACCCAAACAAATTCTTTGCTAAATTTGAAGTATGTAATCTATCAAAGCAAAATTTAGCAAGGTGGCCCTTACGTCCACAATATGTACATGTGTACACATGAGCATACATATGGTGATGGGTGTGTTCGTGAGGAGCATGTGTATGCCATGGAGGGTGTGCATGCATATAGGATGGAATTTGTTTCTTTCGAACCAAGGTTTCCAACCGTGAGTGGTTCATGGCACATTGGCTCATAGTTGAGCCCAAACAATCTACCTTCTCCTTAAGCATGGATATATCATTATTAATCTTAGAAGAAGAGGTACATGCATTAGGTGAAGTGTGTGATACTACCCTAGCATGGCAAACATGTGCATCAATATTATTTTGTAAAACAATATTTTGTCTAAACAAACATTCAACTCATTTGAAATAGAAATAATTTTGTTTTCAAAGCAACATTCTCTTTTAAAACAAAATCTACTTTTGAAGACAAGTTCTCATTTTTCTTTAAAAGAACATGGCAATCATTTTTAGATTTTAAAAAATTATTTTCTTTTAGTGCAAGTTCTAATTGAGATCTCAATGAATCCCTTTCATTATAGACCTCAACCTTCTCTTGCAAAACATTGTTAAGTCTAGCATGCAAACTCTTATTTTCTTGTTCAATTCCTAGACTTTTCTTTTTCAACAAATTATATTTTTCTATTAGTTTTTCACAAACAATAGAAAGTTCTTCATTTAAAGCATGGGGATCTACAATATCATCACATGAAGAACTAGCATCATCACTATCTAGTTGAAGTTCCGATTGTACCTCAAGGGAGTCATTCCCTTGGACCATATAGCATTGTGATTCGAATCTCCACTAGACTCCTCCGGTTGATTTGGCAATTGAAGCTCGGAGGTGGTGGTTGTTGATAATAGATTCCACACTGCAAAAGCGGAATCAATGTTAGAAACACACATAAGATAATCTTTAGGTAATGTGCTTCTAATGGCCTCAAGGGCTTGTGCATTGGCCCCTACATGATTGCGATCTCCAAGATAGCATTTCTTGGTGGCCGCAAGAAAGACATGCAAACCTAGGGTCTTTAGGTACATGGACATCCTATACTTCCAAACATCAATGTTGGAAGGATCAAAGCTAGGTGGGGTCATGAAGTCCATGGCAAACTATATGAGTGTGCAAACACGCAAATGCAAACAATAGATTAGCAAGCAAATGGATCTCACTCCTAGGATGTTAAGCCTAAGTATCAGGAGCACTAGCTCTGATACCAATTGAAAAACACCTAGAGGGGGGGTGAATAGGTGTAAGTGCTAATCTAGAACAAATGAAAAACTAAGTGCGCTAAATGCGGAAGCTAATGCAAATCTTGCAACACACTTAGTACAATCAACAAGTGTAGCCGAATTCCCCGTGAAAGGCTCTGGACTAACTTCTCTTGATTCCCCTTGAATGGGTTGAGGTGCTATGTGAAGCTCTTGTTGATTAGGTACAAGTGAGGCACACACACAATCAAGCCAAGCATATAAGAATGAATAGCAATATGAAATAATGCAAGGCAATATGAAATATGCTCAACACAAGCAAGTATGATATGATATGAAGTATGATACTTTGCACAATTATAAGAGAGAGTTAGAGAGACAATGGATCAAAACGCAAACACCAAGATATGTTTCGAGGTTCGAGCACCTTGCTCTACATCCCCGCCTACACCACCGTGTAGGATTTCCAATCCACTATCTCCCACCGAGGGAACCTCTACCGAAGAGGATTTGTTACAACACTAGGAGTACCAAACTCCTCTCTCAAACAACCACCTCACAACCGAGGGGTAGGCCCGTAGCCAAATACAACAACCAACCAACACCTCTACCGAAGAGGGTTTACAACCAAATCTCCACCTCTCACTAGAGGGAGCAAACCAATCACCCGATCACCTCTACCTAAAAGGGATACAACAAGAATAAGGGTGTACAACAAGTGGTTCCAAAAACCACAAACTCAAACTCTCTTTTCTTTTCTCTTTTTCCACAAAACAAATGATCCTAATAGATTAGGATAGTATGATAGCTCAAGTGTGGAAAACTAGGTGTTTTTGGAAACAAGCAACAAAGAAAAACTTCTTGGGAAATCTCTTGTAGATGATAGGAATAAAAGACCAAATCAAAATCCCAAAAATCTATTTTTCTTTGATTTTCCAAAAACCCAAAACAAATAAGAATCAATCTTTTTAGCACAAAAACTCTTTTAAAAAACTTGTTTTAAACTCTGAAAACAGGGTATTTTTCTCTTGTAAAAACCTTAGCCAAAATCCCAAAGAGATGGGGTTTATATAAGCCAAATAGAAAACTAGCTGTTAGGCTGACGTGTCAGCCTGACTGGCCTAACGGTCGACCGGCCGGTCGACCGTCCAACGGTCATATTTTGACCCGTTGGAACCTCCGGTCGACCGCCCGGTCGACCGAAACAAACAGAGAGCAGAGCTCTCTGAGCAGCGGTCGACCGTCCGGTCGACCGGCCCCCTGGCTGCCAGACGTGCACAAGTCTGTGCACGTCGGTCGACCGCGCGGTCGACGGCCTTAGGTGCGGTCGACCGCTCGGTCGACCGTTCTGGCCTGACAGGTCAGTCTGGGTCCAAAACAGGTATAAAACATGTTAGAAAATTCTTTTAAAAAACTTCTATCTTTTCTGAAAATTTCATAAACTTGTTTTATCAATAGCATTGATATTGAAACATGTGATAATCATTTCTACTCAAATATCAAGCATATGAAATCATTTTTGTTTCTTCTCATTTTTATCAAAAACAAACTCTTGTATTTTTATCAAACTTGGCTTTTCAACACATGAATAGGGATATCAAAATAAGTTTGTTTAGCATGTTTAAACCATGTATGTATATCTAGAACATATCTAATATACATAGAAATAAAGTAAACTTGTTTTGATCTACTATTCATGAAAACCAAATCCAAAACATAAAAACGTGTGTATGTGTACTTAAGAATATCAACTATACTAAGCTTTATAAATGGATCTAAAACACATAGCCTAAACTAGGATACCTAAGTCTCTTGACGATCTTCCATCTTCAAGTAGACTTGCTCCCAAACGCGATCCACCGAGTGCAAAGGTATGATCTTTAAGATTTGGCACGGAATCACCATGATAAGCTTCCAAACACCTTGTTGAAGCTAATCACCAACTAATATCTTGGTTAATGATCTGAAACTTAAACAATACAAGATTATTAGTAAACATAACTACATGAGTTAATCATCATCAAAACTAGGGTGGAAGGCCTTTGGGCCAACAGTTTTGACCTTCTGGTCGACCGGCCAGTCGACCGGCCAACGGTAGATTTTTGACCGTTGCCAACTATCGGTCGACTGCCCGGCCGACCGGGCCCTGAACCAGAGAACAACGGCTCTCTGGCCGGTCGACCGCCCGGTCGACTGGAGCAACCCGAGAGTGGGTTGCTTTCAGTCGGTCGACCGCTCGGTTGACCGGCCCAAGGGGCAGGCTGCGTGGCACGTTTGTGTGCACGTCCAGTCGACCACTCCGGTCGACAGGCTACTGGTCCGGTCGACCGTGCGGTCGACCGCTAGAGCCTGGCAGAAACAGTTTTGGGACAGAAAACCTTGATTTTTATTATTCTAAAAAAAATCTCATAAAATCCTTAAAATCCACAAAAATAGTTTTAGCATAATGCATTGATATACAAACTTGTATGAAAAATTTCAACACAAATTTCAAACTTTTGAACCATTTTTGTGACTTATAAATTTTACCGAAAACCAAAAACTGTATTTTCCTAAACTTGGATTTTTCAAATGAAAATCCGATTTTTCCAAAACTCATTCAAATACAAAAACATGATTCTTAAACAACTTTTAGCATGATGTATATGGATATTCTCCAATATACATGAAACATATATATATATCCATGTTTTTGTCACATAAATCTAAAAATACGTTTTGTTAAAAATACTAAAACACCAAACACATGAATATGCATATCAAGATAAGTTTGTCTAAGATATAAAGCATACATGTATATAGAACATATCTAATATACATTAAACCAATTAAACTTGCTTGATATTAACTATTCATGAAAACCAAGATCGGTTAAACCAAAAACCGAAAACCAATATCCAAAACATGAAACGTGTGTGTTGTGAACTTGAGCATATCACACTATCTAATCTTTACACATAGATCTAAAACATAAATTAAACTATGTACCGAGGTCTTCTTGATGAACTCCGTCTTCCAGTTGACTCGATTCAAACCGTGATTCACTGAGCTTGACTCCAATGAGTGCTATATATGATCTTGTCGCTCGGGCTCTTGAATCACCATGTGAATAGCTCCAAAACACCTTTGTTGAAGCTAGTCACCTACTAACATATTGATTAGAGATCTGAAACTAAAATCACAAGATTATTTGTACACATAACTACATGAGTTAATCATCATCAAAACTAGAGTGGAAGGCCTCTGGGCCAACAAAACTCTCTTTTGAAAAACTTTTCTTTACAAAACCCTAGAGAATAATGTATAGGATTGAAGCTCAAGGTTTGTAAGTGAAAAATAAAACAAAGTTGAAGAGAGTTTAGAATCAAAAACTTCAGAGAAAAATCAGAATTTTGAGCACAAAAACTGAGAGCAAAACTTCTTTTAAAGAGACTCAAGCTTTGATTTCATTTTGCAAAAATTGTTGTGATTCACCTCAACGCTAATCACTCCTATTTATAAGATAAAGGTAGGGATTTAAAGGTAAACTATAATTTTAATTAAACAGGAAAGATTAGACCCAAAACCAGCCATAAACCTCGTTTGAAAAATAAAAATACATTTTAAAACGTGTTTAAAAAACTAACCGTTTAGGCTGAGAAATCGCTCTCGGTCGACCGGCCCGTCGACCGGTTTTCAAAAATATTTGACTGTTGTCAGCCCACGATCGATCGCCCGGTCGACCGTCCCAAACAGAGACTAGGGTGCTTTCAGTCGGCCGAAGCTCGGTCGACCGATATGGGGTACGGTCGATCGCCAGGTCGACCGGGTAACGTGCACACACCCAATGGTCAGAACTGCGGTCGACCGCTCGGTCGACCGTTCTGACCTGAAACAAAGCCGGTCGACCGTCCGGTCGACCGCAACATGTCAAAACAGATTTCTTTGAAAAATGTTTTTGAAGATATGTTAATTTTCAAAAATTATTTTGTCAAGACTAAGTACACTACATAAAATAGAGTGTGCAAATACTAAAATAGGCATATTGAAATATTTTATACAAGAGAAAAACAATAATCTTTTTAGAAAAACATGTGCAAATATGTGTGTGTGTAAGATTTTGAGCTTCAACACTATATACTATCCTTTAACAAATTAAAAAATAAAAACTATATAAAGAAAGAAGTCTCTGAACCATGTTGCCGAGTTACCTATAAAAGAGTTCTCTTGCGCCATCAACCTATCAACATGCTTTTAGCGTCATTAACCTTGCAATATGCTTAAAGCCATCAATACTTGTTCAAACCTGAAACACATTCTAAAATAACTTATTAGTACCAAATAGCTTCTATGTGTTTTGTTATCATCAAAACTTATACAAATAGAGAGTGTAACCTTTTGGGCCAACAGTGTCATCATCGCCAAGGGGTGCACTAAAGGGTATAGACACCGCTTTTGTAACCTGGCTTCTTAAGATTACAAAAACACGGTCATCTTAACCTTCCATATGGGAAAGTTAAGACCATTAAACTTGGATGGAGTCTTAATACCTTCGGCCATCTTTACTAATGTGAATGAGGATAAAATATGAAAAAGATAATTAGCAATAAAGGATCACTCTAAGGTTGTTAAGCCAAGAAACTAGAGACCAATGCTCTGATACCAATTGAAAAACACCTAGAGGGGGGTGAATAGGTGTTATGCTAATCAAATGCACTTTTAAAAATTAGTTAAGATGTATTATGCAAGCGGTCACTCAAAATAAGAATTAAAACCGAATTTCCAATGAAGGGCTCTAGAGCTTCTCCTCTTTGATTTCTCTAGATGATGAGTTGAGGTGCTTAATTGCTTCCTTGTTGATATGAGTATAGATCAAAAATGCAAGAAGATAAAATGAATAGTATAATGAAAAGCAAGATAAACAATATCACAAGTATATGAATGTAAAATAATAAGGAGCAAGATAAAATCAAACGCAAATATAAGAGAATTTATTTTGAGGTTCGAGCCACTGCTCTATGTCTTCGCCTTCACCACTATGAAGGATTTTCACTATATCTACTAAGGAAACTTCCACAAAGGATCCTTACACCAAAGGGATTACAACTTAGTCTACTCAAGACCGGAGTACTCAACTCCAAAAACTCTATCCTCCACACAAGAGGTACCATAAGGTAATAAATTACAAGGTACTAGTAATTTAGAAAGACCACAAACACTCTCTTACAACTTCTTATAAAGTGAAATATAAATTTAGGCTCAAGAAACTAAGTAAGAGAAGAAATTCAGCTGAAGAGATTTAGAAGACTTAAAACCAACTGAAAAAGCTTTTGAAAAATAAGAATTTTGAAATAGAAAGATATGAAACACTTCTCTCTTGAAAACTCTTAAAAACTTTTATATTTTTCTTATTGAAAATCAAAACCTATGCCCTCAATTTATAGGCAAAGGATGAATAACATTTAAGAGTGTTGTCAGGTCATTTGAGGTGAGTTTGACCACTTGACAACAAAAAAGACCGTTGGAACTTATAAAAAGTAAAACAAACAAAATGTAGCCGTTATGCCAACCTGGACACTTCTGGTCGACTGGCACGTCACTTGGGAAATAGCAGTTGGCTCCGGTCGACCGCTCGGTCGACCACAGGTTATGAAAAAGAAATTTTTGAACTGTCCGTCGATCGGCCGGTCGACACAAATAGAGAGTAAGGCTCTTTCAGTCGGTCGACCGGTCGGTCGACCGTAGGAGTTGAGGTTGACCGGTCGGTCGACCGACAAACGTGTACAAGCGTGCACGCCCTTGGCCAAAAGGCCTGGTCGACCATTTTGGCCTGTAATAGCTACGACGACCGGCCGGTCGACTGTTCTAACCTGAAATAAAGTAAAAATAGATTTTTTTTGAACTTTAAACAATTTTTAAAATATTTTGTATTATTTTGAGGGTTATGTAGCATAGTATAGGAGAGAAAATACATATTCCAAACTTAATATAAAATTTTAAAAAATTATGAAACATGTATTAATACCAAATATGCAACAAAAACAATATTACCCAAAACTTGTATATTTGAAAACGTGTTTTTTTGTGTGTGTAACTTCTTGAGCACTTCCATCATATTCTACTATTTAACATACTAAAATCTTACAAGGGTCTAGGTGACTATAAGATCTTCAATCGGGTTTTTCTATTTGTATCACTTGAGTGTGCTGAGTTCTGATCCCATATTTGAGTCTTCTTGAGTTTACAACGCCTTCCTTTAGAGGAAGAAACTTATTGAATTCTTAGAGCCCTGAAATAATCTTAAACACTTAAACTTGATTAGTACACATAACTATATATTGTTTGTTATCATCAAAACCATAAAACCGGGTTATTGTAACCTTGGGCCAACAAAAATCACTAGTAGTATTATGAAAAGTACTGGTAGAGTCTAAAATTACTGGCAGAATATATTAGTAGAATATGAATGTTCAGTTCCTGATACAATAGTGCAATATCCAGGTAGAAGCGCTGGTAGAATTATTTAGAATATAAATTAATAAGAATTAATCAACCACAAATTAATTCCACAAATACATCAGTAAATAAAATGCTAGAAAGAGTACGAGCACAATGATTTTAAGGTGATTCGAGAAATCCTCCTACATCCCCCACCTAGAGGCCTCCTCTCTATGATTTCAAATTCACTATAAGACTCTCCCAAAGTAAGGATTACACACCAAGACTCTCCCAGAGATTGGACTTTTACTCTTCTCCTCGAAAAGATTTACAACTTGCCAAATCTCTCCCCAAGCGTGGTCTTCCCAAAACCACTAAGATTCTTTCCGAGCTTGAATTTTCTATACCCACCAAGACTCTTCCCGATTTTGAATTTTCACCGCCTCTTCCTTGAGGGAAAATACAAAGTTCACAATAGGTTTTGTTCTCTAATACAATAATAAGAACCAATAACTTACACAAGGAACAATTCAAAATAGAGTACACAATTGGAGACTTATGCAATCAAATAGTCCTAATTACTGTCAATAAATAAATTGACACAAATAAGTATAGCAATAGTAAAGAGAATCTAGAAGAGTAGAGAAGTTAGAACTAAGATTCTCTAATAGTAAAGAGAGGAATAAAAAGTATAATATCGCTTGAATTGAATGCTTGACTCTTCTTTGAGTGGAGAGGTTGTTAAAGGAATAGAATAAAAATGATTTGCGCAACAACTCCCTTTTGAACTTTGAGAGATCTAAAAGTTAAAGCTTTTGAGGAAATAAATGTCTCTGGAATTTTTTTTGGCTCACGGATGTGTTGTTGTTGCAATGAATGAACAAGGACTTATTTAATGAGCATGGCAAAAAGATAGATGGATTCAACAGTTAGAGAGAGGCAGCAATTTTTCTGCCCATTTGGACAATTAATGCGGTCTGAAGAGTGATCTTGTTGCTGGGCAAAGATATGACATTAAATGCAGCTACTGCTGGTAGAAAAGAAAGAAGAAAAGGGAGCCTGAGAGAAAAGAAGAGGAGAGAGATTTTCTCTCCAAATATACATACCCAATGGCTCCTTTTCTACAGCAGTATAATGTTGCTAGTATCCAGTTCTATCAGACTATCAGCATCAAGAAGTAAGAAGAGTGTGACAACAGGTCATTTTCAGAAGTATACTCAGCTGCAATGTGTGATGAAGTGAAACACACTTGTGTGTAAGAAAGACAATTCAAAGTAGTTTGGGACACAATATGAGAAGACAAAAGAGCAAAAGTCAACCCATGTGGTACTAGGAAAAGTGACAAAGTGACCATATACTCTTCTCTTTGTGCTAGGACTGAGATACGTGACAATAATAGAATGAGAAATAAGAACGTGTAGATAAGATAGAACACTAAGTGATATGATTACACAAAGTGGAGTGATATAAAGGAAATCCTACTTTGGAATCTTAAGTTGGGGAAAATGAATTGTAATATCCAAAAAGTGCAAATTTTTGTAGATAATAAAATCACTATTTGATTACTTACATAATTTCTATTTTGTTGGGAAGTTGTAGCTCAAATGTCCTTTTGCTCCATCTTACTCTCATAACTTGATACTGCTTGTCTTGGCTCAATCTTGTGGAGCTTGATCAACTTTGCTCCTATAACTCTCGTAGCTTGAAAAATCTAGAAATTTGTGAAGCTTTAATTAATCCTTCCATCCTCCATATGTGTTTGTTAATGTTTGCTCTGTTTCATCCAACCTCCAGCTCTGTCTTATCTTGCAATAAAACAAACTATTAAACAAGTTTATTAATAGCTTAATTTAAAGGTTTAATTACATCAAAAACTTAAGGGTTCACAAAAAATAGTGATAATTTGTAAATAAAATTGCTTCTTAGAGAGATGGAATTTAATGGTCAAAAATAATAATAGTTTGTAAAGAAAATAACCTCATAGAGAGAGAGAAATATCTTGTCTATTATTACGAAGAATTCAAATAACTCATTCACCAAAGAAAATTTAAATTGCATTCGCTAGAAAATTAGAAGAGCTAGATGACCTCATTTATGATCACAATCAATTTCGGCGTATCTCCTTTATGATCGCCGTCAAATCTTACCTTTCAATTATCCATGGAAAAAAGTTTTGAATCTCGAATTTTAACTTACATCAAAGACGAAATCTTGAATTTTTTATACTAATAGCCCACCATGGATTACTTGTTCTTAATTGATCTATCATGGCTTCATTATTCTTGAACAATCGACCGTGATTTACACGTTCTTGATCCATTCATCTGCTTTGATGGTTGCAATGGAAAAAAAAAGTAGTTTGCTTGTTCTTAATTGCTTCTTTCTATCTCCATTGCCATGTTAGCCCCCATATTTATGAAAATTAGGATCAAAATCTTGAATTGAGCTCTCAACGAAATAACCAATAATGAGCAGTGAGAGAGATCTTGAAAGCTTTAAAGAATCTTCATAGAGTCCTGCAAAACAATAACGATTAGCAGCAGCAGACTCGGCCCTCCAACGGCCCTTCGACGCTCAAGTCAGTGTCGAGTTTTTAGAGAAAGAAGAAAGGTAACTAAGAGTCATGAGAAGAAACACTTCGGTGAATGTTCCGACCCTTTTTATAGAATAAGAGATAGCTAAAAGGGGATTGGGAGAGATCCGCCACGTCAGTACAATTGGACAGCAAGTTCTCCACCTTCTGAGAGTTATTGTAGCAAGTGATTGAATAGTTAAGATACGAAACTACACTCTTTTAGATAGATATTTTCCTTAGCTTCGATATGAGCCCAAGATCAGAGCTAACGAACATCATATAAGGAAGATATCCCTGACCTAGTAAAAGGTGTTGTCTATCCAAATCCTATCCGATTTTATACTTGACTTGAATCCTACTCCACTAGGATTCTGAGTCCTATCTTGGTAGGATGCCAAATATTCTTCGAACTCAAGAAAGTACTAGTTAGAAGGTTCTAAGATACTCCATTGTATTTCTCGAACAGCCGGATGCTCGTCATCGAACATATCATATATGCTTACATGATATTAGTATTATCAGTTAGCATGTTAAAATAAGCTAGAACTATCACAATGAAATCTTGTATACTCTTCGTCAAAGATGAAAACTTGAATTTTCGGAATAATTGTTCACCATAGATTACTCATTCTTTATCAATCTTTTTGCTTGGTTGTTTGCCAAAAAAAGAGTAGCTTGCTTGTGGTTGATTACTTCCTTTGATCTCCATCACCATAGTAACCCTGTCTTCATGAAAAGAAGCAAATAATCTCTGAATGAAGGCACCAAAACGATGAGAATTTAATCTGGCGAGAGATATTTTGAAAATTTAAAGATCTCTTTAAGCTCCTGCAAAAGATCCATGACGAAGAGTCACCAGTCTTGGCTCGAATGGCCCTCTGCAATTAAGTCAATATCAAGTTTTAAAGAAGAAAGCAAGATAACTAAGAAACAAAACGATAATGATAAGAAGTTACCATCAATTAAAGGTTTGGAGTCTTATTTATTTTGACAAGGGATGCATGGAAAGTAATTGAAAAAAGAGTAATGCTATTTATTTGTAATACTTTTTTTATACTACATTATGCTATCACATCTCATGAATTGTGGCCCCTACTCTCATTAATTGCTGATGTGATTCATAATTTATAGAGTAGTAGTATAATGTAGTATAAAAAAAATAGTACAAATAGCATTACTCGTAAAAAAATTGTGCCACATCAGTATTACTAGACAATAATTTCTCTTTCTTTTGAGAATAAGTGTAAGAATTTCTTGAATAGTCTAGGTACGAGACTAGCTCCATCTCATGAGTACTTTCCTTAGCTTCAAGACGGGCACAAGATCATAGAAAGAGGATATTGTACAAGGAAGATATGACCTGAGCAAATCAAAGATGTCAGTTTGTTTCAGATCTAGAAGCATGACTGAATATGCTTCTCGTAGGACTCCAAGTCTGAGCTTGGTAGAAATTCCCAATACCATTAGAAATTACTCTCTTCGTCCGGGAGTAGTAGTTTGTTTTTTTAATCAAAATTTTGTCTCAAATTAGTATTTCATTTTAAATTTCAATACTATTTTTATAATTCCCAATGCTACTTTTATTATTCCAAATATATTTTTTCATTCTCAATATTACTTTTACCATCTTAAATTTTTTTTTTTGTCATTCCTAATACTACTTTCATCATTCTCAATGTTATTTTTACCATTCAAACTTCAACCCTTACAAACTCTTAATTCCTGTGTTTAATTAAAAAACGACAAGTAAAACCAGACGAAAAGAATATGAGTCTAGATATAAAAAAAAAATTGTAAGAAGGATCTAGAATACCCGACTGCAAATGCTCAAATAGCTGGATACTCGTCGTCAATTATATCATATATGCTCATACAAATATTACGTGGCATACTCACACGATGGTTTTCTTATTAACATCTCTTCAATTATCATCAACCCTTAGTGTCCCTAGGAATATTTGCTGACACGTGGCAAGAGAATTATTATTATGTGATTAGACAGCAAACTGGGATCTGATGAAAGTAGATCAAAAAGCAACTTTTGATAATTAATTAAGTTACCATAAGATATTGTCTCTCATCCATAAGATGTATCTCTCTAATGGGGGGTGAATTATTGCCCTCCTTACGTGTCAATATCTAAAGAGAGATGAAATGCAATAGATTTTCCATATCTCTCGCTTTAATTAATCTCTCCCCTTTTGACTTCTGTACTTTGAGGATTGAAGTTTTCTGGTTAACTCTGGAAGTAATTTATACTTATCTATTTATCTTTTATATTATATTTCTTATTTTCACCAATTATGATAAAGATCTAAATTCAAATTCTCTAGTGTAGAATCAGCAACTATATTCCAAAATCATGATGGAAAGTTTTTTTTTAATTAAGATTATGGAAAGTTTGTATTTACTTGCTGTTATGTGCCATGCATCATCCACACCACCACCATTTTAAAAATCTCATTTCCTCCTAAAAGATTCTAAGAAGAATTTTGAGGGAAGAAGAGCTCCAATTTTATATCAACGCATGGTCAAGGACCATTTGTAGGAGAGAGGAGATAAAATCTTAATTGAAGAGTATTTTAACTCATCAGAATAGATAGTGCAGAGATTGAAGACTAAAAGGAGCGAGAACGCAGTCCACAGCATGTCAGAACAGAAGATCGGTCCACCGCCTGGTCGACTGACATGCACAACAGCAGTTCAGTCGACCGAGCGGTCAACCAACTGCACAACCCAGTTTTCTGTTAAGGGTTGATTGACCGTTCGTTCGACCGACTGGCATAGCCCAGGTTTCTGTTGGCGACGGTCGACCGACCGGTCGACCAAAGGAAAGGGCCGATCGACCGGACCGATCGACCGGACCGATCAAATGACAGACGAATCTGCTTCTCCTATTGGGATTTGGATTCGTTTCTGATCAGGAGTCAAATCCAATTGTGGTTTCCTAAAACTCTAGGATTCTCTGGATCTAAATAAAGGGGTAGAGCCCCATGAATTGTAACATGTAATTGATTGTTGAATCAATAAGATCTCTCTCTCCCTTCCCTGAGGACGTAGGAAAATTGTCAAGCCTCGTTAAATATTGTGTTTGGTTTTCTCTCTTATTTATTTGTTCTTGTCTTTTGGATACTTTTCTGATGCATTCTCTCTGTTGCTTAGGGTTCCTCATTGGTTGTTACTCGGCGCGTGCAACAAGTGGTATCAGAGCATCCCTGGTTCATCGTGGGATCGTGTGTCGATTCCAAGAGCATTGGTGGCTGTTGACGGAGATCGTGTGTCGATCTCATAGCAGCATTTGGACTGTTTGTGGGATCGTGTGTCGATCTTAGAAAAACGTTTGAATTGCTCAAGGAATCAAATTTGGTGGAGTAGATCATTTCGAAAACTCTCCTAAGGTCTCACTTTGAGGTAAAGACTCTATCTTTATCTAGTTTTTTGATATAACTTTGTTTGTTTTTCGCATTTTTGAGGAACCAATTGAGAAAATGGCTGAAGACAGTACATCTATGATGAAATCCATGAATTCACATTCATTGAAAATTGATGTGGTGAAGTTTGATGGCGAGAAAAACTTTGGGACGTTGAGATGTGAGGTAATGGATGCATTGACGACATCAAACCTCGAAGACACTCCACGGTTGGAGAGAAAGCCCGAGGCTACTTCTGAATAAGATTGGGACAAGATGAATCAAACGGCGTATGGTTTGATAAGGTCTCATTTGACATAAGACATCAAATATCATGTGTTACATGAAATATCTGTAAGGTAATTGTGAGAAATCCTGGAGAAGAAATATCTGACAAAAAGCATCGAGTCGCATTTGCAATGAAGAGGAGGTTTTATCGCTTCCAGATGAAAAATGACTCCCTATTGATGAACACATGAATAACTACACCAATCTTCTTACAACCTTAGTTAACGTGGATGTGAAGATCGAAGAAGAGGATAAGGCAGTGATTCTACTGAATTCTCTTCCTGACGAAGCATATGAGACCTTCACCCTAACTTTGATCAATGGTAGACAAATACTTAACTACAGTGAGGTGTCGGCTGCTCTTGTAATTATGAAGTAAGAAGGTAGGACAAGCTGTCTTCTTTCGAGGGTATATCAACAGGTCATTGGCGATAAGAAGCAGGAGTTCCAATCGAAAGGGTAAAGGTGATCGTGGAAGATCAAAGTCCAGGCCAGATTTTAGAGATCTGAAGAAGAACCAGTGCGGCTAGGGCAGTGGAAGAGATTGTCCAAAGACGAGTGAAGAAGGAGTCAAAGACTAAGAAGAAGAGTCAAAGATCGAGGCAAATCTCGCACAGGTGGGCAATAATCAAACCAGTACTTCACAGGCAGGTGAATCGGACTCAAACCCATCGGTATTCTATTTTCATTACTACTCCTATTGTTGATTACTCAGGACTCTGAGTGGATCTTAAATACTGGAGCTACCTATCATGTATGCCTAAACAGGGATTAGTTTTCTAACTTTGAGAAGCTAGATGGATGTTATGTTTCATGGGTGATGATCGTCCATGTAACATAAAAGGAATAGGTACAGTCTAGATTAAGATCTTTGATGGGATGATATGGGAATTGAAGAAAGCGAGGTATGTACCCAACATAAAAGGAATCTTATCTCAGTTGGTGCTTTAAAAATATTGGTTTGAGGTATCTATAAGAGATGGTGTTCTCAAGATAAGTAAAGGCTCAATGGTAGTTTTGAAGGGCATCCGCCGTAAAAATCTCTGCTACTTGAAGGGTAGTACAGTTACAGGTTAAGTGGCAGCTTCTACAGATTCAGATGATGATTCAACCAGGCTATGGCATATGAGTCTCGGACATACAGGTGAAAAGTCTTTGCAAGCTCTTGCAAAGCAAAGTCTGTTGAAAGGTGCTAGAACCTGAAAATTGGAGTTTGTGAACATTGCGTCATCGGAAAGAAGACCAGGGTGAAATTTGGCACAGCGACTACTACACCGAGGGGATTCTGATTATGTTCACACCGATGTTTGGAGACTTACCAAGATGGCATCCACTGGAGGTAACTTTGTGACGTTTATAAATTATTATTCTAGGAGATGTTGGGTATATACATGAAGCACAAAGAGAAAGTCCTAAAATTATTTGTGGAGTGGAAGAAGAATATGGAGAAAAGCACAGGAAAGACGATCAAGGTGCTCCGATCAAATAACGGAGGTAAGTATAAGAGTGATCCTTTCCTAAAGTTATGATGTGATGAAGGTGTAGAAAGGCACTTAACAGTAAGGGAAACACCGTAACAAACGGGGTAGCCGAAAGGATGAACATGAGCTTATTAGAAAAGTCTGATGTATGTTATCCAATGCCAGTTTATCAAAGATTTTTTGGGTTAAAGTTTTGGCATATGCTTGCTATCTTGTTAACAGGTTGCCTTCGTCTGCGATAGGAGGTAAAACTTCTCTGGAAGTTTGGTCAAGAAAGCTGCTCAGATTTATAATTCGCAAAGCGTATTTGGGTGGCCGGCCTACTGCTATGTTAAGGAAGACAAGTTAGACCCAAGAGTAAAAAAAGGTGTGTTCGTAGGATTTAAGAAAGGAGTAAAAGGCTACAAGATTTGGGAAAGGACAAGAAGTTTGTCCTCAGTAGAGATGTCATGTTTGATGAGGCTTCAATGTTGAATCCTATAATCTCTCAGCAGGTGGAGATTGAGAAGACCAAAGGGATATCACAGCAGGTGGAGAGTGGTGCTACTTCACCGTCTCTAGAAAGATTAGTATCATTGGAGATTATACTCACGGTGACACATGGTAGTGATCATATAGCCGATCAGGATATTGATGATGATGAGGATCAAGAACAGGCTATAAGTGATGTCCATGAATTCAATGCAGTTGGAAGAACCAGAAGAAATCTACGTAAGCCTAGTTGGCTCATTACAGATATGATTGTGGCTTATGCTCTCCCAGTCAGTGAGGAATCCTATCTACTTATAGGGAAGCTAAAATTAGTTCAGAGTTCACAATGTGGAAGGATGCCTTGGTGGAAGAGATGAGTTCTCCTTGCAAGAACGATACTTGGGAGCTGACAGAGTTGCCCAAGAGAAAGAAGGCAATTGGCTGTAAGTGAGAATATGCAAAGAAACAGAGATCTCTCAAAGATGATGTTATACGCTATAAAGTCAGATTGGTAGCTAAAGGCTACGCACAGGGAGAAGTCTTGACTATGAGGTATTCTCACCTGTTGTAAATCACTCATCAATTCGAATTTTGCTGGCGCTAGTAGCACAGTATGAATTGGATCTTGATCAGCTCGATGTGAAGATCTCCTTTCTCTAAGGCGATCTTGAAGAGAAGATCTGTATGTTTCAGCCAATGGGGCTCAAAACACAGAAAAAGAGAATATGGTATGCAAGCTGAAGAAATTGATGTATGGATTAAAGCAGTCTCATAGGCAGTGGTACAAGCGTTTTGACAACTTCATAAGAGGTAAAAGGTACACATGTAGCCATTATGACCTATGTGTGTATTACAATAAGCTACCTGGAGGAGAGTACATCTATTTACTGTTGTATGTAAATGTTATGCTCATCGCTTCTATGAGCAGATCCGCAATAGATAAATTGAAGAAAGACTTGTCTTCTGAGTTCGATATGAAGGAAATTGGTGAAGCGAAGAAGGTGCTATGCATGGAGATTAAGCGAGACAGAAAGAGTGGCAAGGTTAGCTTGACACAAAAGGGTATTTACAGGAGGTACTTTAGAGGTTCTACATTAATGGTGATATGAAATCTGTAAGTACATCATTAGCTCCTCATTTCAAGTTAAAAGCTATTATTCTCCTATTACTGTTGAAGAACATGAGTACATGGCTCGCGTATCGTATGCCAGTGCAGTTGGTACTTTAATGTATGTAATGGTGTGTACAAGGCCTGATTTGTCACAAGTTTCTCGATGATTAGCAGATAAATTCATGATCCTGATAATGGTCATTGGGAGGAGTAAAATGGGCATGTGATTGAGTTTTTCCCTGCACACAAAATATGATATTTTAGATTTAGAAATAATAGTGTGAGGTGCTCAATTCTGATCCGCGGTAGCAATGGGCTATGCGGGTCGTGATCCTCAGGGAGGGACTAGCGATGGAAACATTTAAGTAAGTTATCTCTTTTTTATGTATTTTCTTATTAAGAATGGTATTTACAATGAGAAGGTAAAAGAAATTAGAAAGAAGTGAAGTTTGTCATCTAATCTAAAGAAATAGAAGAAAGGAAGAAGACTATAAACTAGAAAAATACATACCTCTTCAGTCCTTTGATCCTTTTGCTACGACTTACTTTGTCTTTGAAGGCGTACAAGTATGGCGTATAGGATCTTCCACCTTCGCGATCTACACTACGAAAAGAAAAGACTAGCAAGCGACAGTTTGTTCATCTCCATAGGCCATCAAGGGCACTTCTTCGGCTAGGCAGTCTCGAAGCGATCAGATCTCATGATTTGCAAGACATTAGAGAGAAACAATACAATAACACAAGAATAAAAGAACAAAAACAATAAAAGAACGAAAACGAACCTTGATTCGATTTAATTAACAATGGAAGAAAAGCAAAACTTACACCGATTGTCACCCTCAGTACAAGTAGATCTCCTTCCTCCATGAAAACATCTTCTCCTCTCAGTTACAAAAATTACAAAAGAAAACGAAAATAAAAACCTAAACTAAACTACAAGTTAGCCTAAGAAAACCCTAAAATTTCTGCTCTGTAGTTTGCTGTACTTTTTTTTTGTTGCTCTGCAGGGGTATTTATAGGAGCTGGAAGATGTAGAGTACCGGTACGACTCTCCTAAAAAATCTTATCTCCAGACTTGTGGCACTTATCCATAGAAGTTCAAATCTGTCCTGCAACTTATTATCATGTTGATCGCTGAATTGGAAAGTTTGACCAACATAAGAGTTGTAGGTCTTCAAGTCTTCTTTCTGGAGCATCTTGAATCATCAAATTTGAATATCTGTAGCAAAAGTTATGATCAGAATATTAAAATGTGTACAGTCTGAATCCGAATTTTTTTGAATTTTTATCTTTGCATTCTTCTCCTTTTATTTTCATCCTGCAAGTGTTTAGGGTTGAATAGAAGTCTATTCTTCTCTCTTCTTTTAGAATTTGCAACTATTGCCCTTAGTAATTACAATTTTGATAATTAATAATTGCAACTTTTGCATTGGGTTTTAAACATGGGCTTTTGGGCTTCTTTTAAGGCTTTATTCTTTTATTTTTATTTCTCAAGGTCTGCACACAATAAATAATAAAATATTAGTAAATGTGCAGAATTATAGGAATAAATATGAAAATGTGATAGTAAATGTATTGAAAAATATGCACTTTTTACTACCTATCAGCATGATACGTCAAAGATACTATAGACATTGATTTAGTATTTGAGAAGGATTCTATGTGTAAGTGATTGGTAGTCAAAAGTGCATTTTTATCATCATATTTACCATCACATTTTCATATTTATTCATTTAATTCTGCACATTTATTAATAATTTGTAATTTATTGTGTGCAGGCCTCGAATTATTATGTTTATAATAAATAAAGCCTAATGAAGCCCAAAAGCCCATATTTGAAGCCCAAGAGTCAAAGTGCAAATATCAGATTGTCAAAGTGCAAATATACAAGGGCTAAAGTTGCAATTATTAAAGTTGAGGGAAGGATAGAATTCTACCCAACCCTAAACTCTTGCAGGATGAGCATAAAAGCCAAAGATGAGAAGGAAATTCGTTTAAAAGAGATTGGGAGAATACAAAATCTAGATAACTTGATTTCCAAGTTATATCCATATCCCAATATTTAGAGCCAGGATCGAACTTCTAGAAGCAGGCGCCCAGATGGACGGACCAGGAGAGGCCACGCGCCAAAGCGCGTGGCCAGAAGCCACTAAAGTGCGGCGTTTCCGCGGCGTTTTCGCAGCAAAGTTGATGAGTCAGAATCCCAGATTTCGTGGGCAAGTTCATCCAGGACTCCTCGGCCTTCTGCACCTATAAATATCCCCTGCAATGCAACGTACAGAGTGTCCAGCGTCCAGCAAAGGGCCAAAGTTCAGATTTTTAGGGTTTTTTCTAGGTTTTCTTTTCTTTTTGTAATTTTTATGTAAGTGAGGGAGATGGCTTTGTTGAGGGTGACACCGACAGATGATTCTCTTCTCTTCCATTGTAATCAATAAAAAGGTAATTTTTATTTTGTTCTTATGTCGTTGCTTTTCTTTGTTTTCTCTTTCTTTTCTACTGTGTTTCTTTTTGTTGATCTTTGACGAGCACGCGAGCGTTTACCGAACCACAAGTATACCGAAGATTAGTAGGTTCCAACGATATTCCATGGCGATGTTCTCCTCCTCGAGGCGTATCAACTCATGCTTGCCCAAGGCTTGATGACCTAATGCGACAACGGACTGAGTTCGATCCCAAGGTTTATACGTTCAATGCCTCCGAAATAAGGTAGAAAGTGTTAGGTTTCGCATATTTTCTCCAACCAAGGTTAGTTTTCTATTCTTTTCTTTTCTTTTCTTTTTTGTAGATCAAATCCACACCTCTCCAATATTCTTTCCCACAACTCATTGTAAATACCACTTTTCTTTGTAAATACCATCGTGACTAACAAATTAACTAAAAAAGATAAATTTTTAGAGAAACTTGCTTAACGCTTCTATCGCAGTCCCTCCTTGAGGATCACGACCCGCATAGCCCTGCTACCGCGGATTAGAACTGATTCCTCGCACGATCTATTCTTAATCTAATATTCTAATTTTTGTGTGCAGGAAAAATCAGTCAACAAATTGGCGCCGTTGCCGGGGAGGGACGGTAAGTTATTCTCTAATAAAAAAAAATATATTTTTTATTAACTAATTCTTTATTCTTCTCTGTTGCAGGTTGCAGGTGAAGAAACAGGAACTTTGCAATTGCAGTGACATATAAGTGGACCTGGGCCCCTGCTCTCGAAAGCAGAGCCCAGGATCCCTCCAAATTGCCGCAGAAACGCGGAAAAAGCCGCGGATCTGCGGCAAAGAGGAGAGCACTACTGATCAGTTTTCTGCAGGGTCTCTGATTCTGCAAAATAATTCTGCTGCATTACTTAATTTCCTGTATTATTCACCCTACACCTGCTTAATAAGTCAACAGTAAAAAATTGGTTGTAATCGTTAAAAATTGATTAGACGTTTGCATATTAGGCACGTGTCTTTTCAATTATTTTTATTTACTGTTGAAGAGTGCTGGAAACGCAAGGTACGTACGCATTGCATGTAGAATAGGATTCATCTCTTGGTTGATTTTCTGCTTTGAGTGATTCTTATCTATTTATCTTGTACACTTGCACTAATTCATCTTAAGGGCATAACCCATTAACAAGATAAGGTGGGGATTTCATCACCCTTCCTTAGCCCAAAAATCATATCCCGAGCACTCACTAACCCAAGCCTAACATAAAAATTAGTAGACGTTGGCCCTAGGGACACTCGGACTCAATTAGGAGATTATCCTAAGGGGGAACGGTGTTGGAAGTTGACTCCTGCCAAATCAGTGTCTAGGAAGGGGATTGAGGGCCGAAAGCCCGAAGTGTGATGGTTATTTAATTAAGGAACGTCTTTGACGGAAAACCTCCCACCACTCTTGCCCCGACCTGGCTGATTAACTTGTGGTCAAAGTCTGCACCCTACCTCCCGTGGACAGTCTAATCAGTTAGGAGTCGTCTAGGTCTAGGTCTACCCTAACTTAGGTTAGAAATTTTTCTTCTTTGTTTGTTTTCTTTTTGTTTTGTTTGTGATTGTGTGATATGGCCTATAACAACAATTTTGTCAATTTTAATGAGGATCCATATTACACACCAACCTCTTATTCGGATATTACCAACCCGGCATATCATAACTTTGACCAACCTAGTGTGCCAGATTGGTCTTATCCGAATCATTACATGCCCCAGTCCCAATACTATGAACAAGATTGGAATAATCATCACTACTCTTCACAGAGTCAATGGGAATTCAACACCCCTGAGCCATATGGTCAACCACCTGTTCAACCAGTATCTTCATATACGTCTTTTCCTACATCACCAAGGTTTCAGTCCACCATTGATCTATTTGATGGGTTAGAAGAAAAAGTGGATCGGTTGCAAGATACAATGAGTGATCAAATTTCTAGACTTTCAAACATTCTTGAGCATCTTGATAGGAACTAAGAATCATTCTGTTTAGAAGACCTTGATCAAAATTCAATTTCATCACATCAATATGAACTTGCTCAATCCCAATCCTTGGACAAATTGGCTAGTTTTAATTTCAATGAGATTGAATTAGATTATGAATGTGAACCCGATCCCCAACTTTGCGATTCAGTTTCCATCTTCGAATCTATGTTGACTCCAGTATCCTTACCCAATTTGGACCAATTTTCTGAGCCAACATTTATTCCCATACCCATAGATCATGAAATTGAATCACCCATTTTTGATGATCATTTTGAACTTGACCAATTGTGCAATTTTGAAAGTCCCATGGAAAAATTGGCAAGTTCCCATTTTTATGAGATTGAAACTAATGAGATATGTGACCTAGATTCCCAAATCTATGATCAAGTTCAAATTCCCGAATCATTATTGACTCCTGTTTTGTTACCCGACTTAGGTAATATTTTAGAGTCAGTTTTGATTCCCACACCTATCATTCCTGAACTTGAATCACCAACATTGAGTCACATTCCATTGTGGGAAAATGATTGTAGACTTGAGTTTCAATTTCTCGACTTGGACCCACTTCTTGATCCTAGCCCGACTCCTGAACCTTTACTAGATTTGAGTTTCTTTCCTGAGTCGGTATTAGATCCTGAACCTATCATTCTTGAGTCCAAGTCAACCATTTTACCAAGTCACATTCTTTTGTTGGACATAGGTATAGACCATGACTCTGTGATGATTTTCCAGGACTGGTCATGTAAAGGGAGTAAGTTTCACGAGAGGATCTTCCATGATCCTATTCATTCTGGGGACTGTAAATATGTAAATAAAAAAGAGGTCAATAAAGGTAGGTCCTGTGAACTACCACGTTATCTTGTTTGGGCCGCATTTCGTGGACCAATTAGACCACCACCGGAACCACCCCCTAAGGTAACTTCCGCCTTCCCTTCTTCTTTTTCATGCATATATGCATTCATTCATACATTGAGGACAATGCATGAGATAAGTGTGGGGGTGGGCTTTACTAACATACTAACATAGGTAGACACTAACAAAATTTGCTAAAAAAAAAAAAAAAAAAATGTTATAAAAAGGAAATATTTTGACTTTTTTTTTGAAAGAAATCTAAGTTAGTTTTAAGGATTAGGAAAATCATGATTAGGATTTCTAAAAACTTGGTCAAAATAAATAAATTGTTTAAATTTTTAGGTATAGGAGAGAAATTGAATAAATAATTAGTCTTGATTTTTACCTTAATGAAATGTGCATACCAAATGCATATCTAGGATTCTAAGACAAAGACCTTATGCCTCATAAAAAAAAAAAAGAAAAAAAAAAAATCACCAATTAAGCTGATACATGTGCCTCAAGAAGCATAAGTATTCATGCCTAAAGGTGAGTAAATAAAATAAAGTCCTTAGTTTTGGGGCCTAGTTCACTCGAATTTGAGTCCGCGGGGTGTTTTCTCACTTGGTGCCCTAAAGCCAACCGGTTTGGGAGTCATCGACTTTAAGTTCGCTACATGGGTGGATTAGAAAGTCCGAGGGAACTAAGGAAAAATTACTTAAATGTACTAACAAATCTAATAATCAATTAGTTAGGTATTAGGGCCTCAAGAAGCCTTGATACTTATACGAAAGAAAATTAGATGAGTTATATAAAAAAAAAAAAAAAAAAAAAATTATATTAACACATCTAATAGTCAATTAGTTAGGTATGAGGGCCTCAAGAAACCTTTATACTTACACGAAAGAAAATTAGATGATGTTATAAAAATAATAAAGAGGCATGAGAGTCCAAGTTAAGGAATTCCTAGTAAAAACATAAGGATGCATATGATTTTTGGTAACGAAAAAGACTATATTAGAAATTCAATTTTAATTCTTACCTAAAATGGAAAACAATTAACTTTATTAAGACTAAGTTTAAAGAATGAATAAAAATGAGGATCCTAAAACTTATAGACTACTTAGTCTCTTCAAATATAATTCAAATATTTTCCTTTTTATGGATTTTGTGGGTGCAATCCGCTGAAAACCCTCACGAGACAACACTCGTCCTCTAGGGTAACTTAGGGGTTTAACGGCTTGTTGCACGTGCTAAGTGCAATCGTGATTCCTACGAAAGTGAGTTAGGTTAGATTAACTTTTCATTTCTTTTTCTTTTTTCTTTGTTTTTACTCGAGGACGAGCAAAAAGATAAGTGTGGGGGTGTGATTGGTAGTCAAAAGTGCATTTTTATCATCATATTTACCATCACATTTTCATATTTATTCATTTAATTCTGCACATTTATTAATAATTTGTAATTTATTGTGTGCAGGCCTCGAATTATTATGTTTATAATAAATAAAGCCTAATGAAGCCCAAAAGCCCATATTTGAAGCCCAAGAGTCAAAGTGCAAATATCAGATTGTCAAAGTGCAAATATACAAGGGCTAAAGTTGCAATTATTAAAGTTGAGGGAAGGATAGAATTCTACCCAACCCTAAACTCTTGCAGGATGAGCATAAAAGCCAAAGATGAGAAGGAAATTCGTTTAAAAGAGATTGGGAGAATACAAAATCTAGATAACTTGATTTCCAAGTTATATCCATATCCCAATATTTAGAGCCAGGATCGAACTTCTAGAAGCAGGCGCCCAGATGGACGGACCAGGAGAGGCCACGCGCCAAAGCGCGTGGCCAGAAGCCACTAAAGTGCGGCGTTTCCGCGGCGTTTTCGCAGCAAAGTTGATGAGTCAGAATCCCAGATTTCGTGGGCAAGTTCATCCAGGACTCCTCGGCCTTCTGCACCTATAAATATCCCCTGCAATGCAACGTACAGAGTGTCCAGCGTCCAGCAAAGGGCCAAAGTTCAGATTTTTAGGGTTTTTTCTAGGTTTTCTTTTCTTTTTGTAATTTTTATGTAAGTGAGGGAGATGGCTTTGTTGAGGGTGACACCGACAGATGATTCTCTTCTCTTCCATTGTAATCAATAAAAAGGTAATTTTTATTTTGTTCTTATGTCGTTGCTTTTCTTTGTTTTCTCTTTCTTTTCTACTGTGTTTCTTTTTGTTGATCTTTGACGAGCACGCGAGCGTTTACCGAACCACAAGTATACCGAAGATTAGTAGGTTCCAACGATATTCCATGGCGATGTTCTCCTCCTCGAGGCGTATCAACTCATGCTTGCCCAAGGCTTGCTGACCTAATGTGACAACGGACTGAGTTCGATCCCAAGGTTTATACGTTCAATGCCTCCGAAATAAGGTAGAAAGTGTTAGGTTTCGCATATTTTCTCCAACCAAGGTTAGTTTTCTATTCTTTTCTTTTCTTTTCTTTTTTGTAGATCAAATCCACACCTCTCCAATATTCTTTCCCACAACTCATTGTAAATACCACTTTTCTTTGTAAATACCATCGTGACTAACAAATTAACTAAAAAAGATAAATTTTTAGAGAAACTTGCTTAACGCTTCTATCGCAGTCCCTCCTTGAGGATCACGACCCGCATAGCCCTGCTACCGCGGATTAGAACTGATTCCTCGCACGATCTATTCTTAATCTAATATTCTAATTTTTGTGTGCAGGAAAAATCAGTCAACAGTAAGCAGGAGTGTGTCGGATATGTTGATTCTGATGTTGCTGGATAACTCGACAAACGCCGGTCTACAATGGGAAATGTGTTCACATTATCTCAAGCACCGGTGAGCTGGCGCTCTATTCTATAGTTTATCGTTACATTGTCTACTACAGAGGCCAAGTACATGGCCATGGCGGAGGCTATGAAGAGGCAATATGGCTTCAAGGGTTACTCGATGACTTAGGGATTGATCAGGATCTGTTGAAGATCAACTGTGATAGCATGAGTGCTATCTATTTGGCAAAAAATCAGGTGTATCATGCGAGGACAAAACACATTGACATCAAGTTTCGGTTTACTTTCGAGATTCTTGACGAAGATGACATTGAGTTACTAAACATTCATACAAAGGAGAATCCTGCTGATATGCTTACCAAGGTGGTTTCGGGAATGAAATTTACACATTGTAAAGAGATACTCAATATCCTTCCAGTTACTTGAGCTCGGTGGAGCTCGTTTGAATGAACTACGGATGGTTTGATCCCTTGGGCAAGGTACATAAGCAGCCACATAGGTGCAACCCTATTCGAGTCGACATGTACTGTGTTGAGCTCGGCTCAGATTTGAGAAATGTTCACCGAGGTAGAGAATTATAGAGAGAGGAGATAAGAGCTTGATGGAAGAGTTTTTTAATTCATCAAAGAGATAGTGCAGAGATACAAAACTAAAAGGAGCGAGAACGCAGTCCATAGCATGCCAGAATAGAAGGTCGGTCGACCGTCTGGTTGACCGACATGCACAGCATGGTGCAGCCAGCAGTTCGGTCAACCGAGCGGTAAACCGACTGCACGACCCAGTTTTCTGTTAAGGTTCAGTTGACCGACTGGCACAGCCAAGATTTCTATTGGCGACGATCGACCGCCTGATCGATTGAAGCAAAGGGTCGGTCGACCACACCGGTCGACTGACAGACGAATCTGCTTCTCCTATTAGGAGTCGGACTTCGTTTCTAATCAGGAGTCAGGTCCAATTGTGGTTTTAGGAAACTCTAGGATTCTTTGAATACAAATAAATGGGTAGAGCCTTGATGAATTGTAACCTATAATTGTTGTTAAATCAATAAGATCTCTCTCTCCCCTACCCCAAGGACGTAGGCAAACTGTCGAACCTTATTAAATATTGTGTTTGATTTTCTCTCTTGTTATTTATTCTTGCCTTTTGGGTACTTCTCTATGAAAATCACCTAGAGGGGGGGTGAATAGGTGATGATGCTAATCTAGTGAACTTAATGCGGAATTTAAAAACTAATTGCAATTAACAAGAGATGCACACTCAAACAAGCCAAGCAAATAATTATGAATGAACAATATGAATTTATGCAAGGCACAATATAGAGAAAGAGAGAGTAAGAGCCAAGGGATCAAGCACAAACAATAAGATATGTTTCGAGGTTCGAGCACCCAGCTCTACATCCCCCCTTCACACAGAAGGATTTCTAGTCCACTAGCTTGTCCACAAAGGACTCCCATAGAGGGAACCTCCACCGAGGATTTAGGACAATACAATCACAAGGAGTACCCAACTCCTCTCCTTACAAACACAACCTCCTCCTTGAGGCACAACACCAAGCCAACAAACAATCACCTCACAACTTGAGGGATAAGCACAAAGCTACACAAGGATCACCTCACCACTTGAGGGATACAACCCAAATGCACAACCTCCTCAACACAATGAGGGAAAGGCACAAAGCCAAGCAAAGATTGGGTTTACAACTTGGTGATCAAAAGACCACAAACAATCTCTTTTCCCACACAAAGATCCTATAGAATAAGATAGTAGATGTAGCTCAAGTGTGGAGAAAACCAAAGGAATGAAAATAAAAACTCAAAGAAAATCCTTGGGAAAAACTAGAAATCAAGATAAAGAAGTTGAATCAAACACTTTTCCCAAAAACCCTTTTCTTTGATTTTCCAAACCCTACCAAAAACACCAAATAGATTGTTCAATTTAAAGCCCAAAAACTTCTTTTGATTGTTGTGAAAACACTGGAGAGTCAGAAAAAATTAGCACTAAAATCTTAGAGAAAAACCTCTTTCCAATTGGGTATTTATAGCCCCTTGAAAATTATAACCGTTGGCAGCAGAAACTGCCAAAAATGAACTACCGGTCGACCGGTCGGTCGACCGGCCAACGGTCAACCGCTGGCAGCTACCGGTCGACCGGGCGGTCGACCGTGAGCAACGGCTCTCTGGCCAGTCGACCGGGAGAAACCCGAGAGCAACCTGCTCTCAATCGGTCGACCGCGCGGTCGACCGGCTTATGGGTAAGCCAGCGTGCACGTATCCGTGCACGTCGGTCGACCGCTACGGTCGACCAGCTACTTGGTCCGGTCGACCGACCTAGCCTGGCAGCAGCAGTTCTGGTCAGAAAAACATGTTATTTTTAATCCTAAAAATTCCCATAAAATCTCTAAAATTACACAAAAAATAGTTTTATCATTTTATTTTAAAATATAAACTTGTGATAAAAATTTCATCACAAATAACAAACATTTGGAAACATTTTTGTGTCTTATCATTTTTACCAAAAGTCAGAAACTGTATTTTCTAAAACTTGAATTTTTGAATTGAAAATACATTTTGTCCAAGGCTTATCCAAATACAAAAACATGGTATTAAACAACATTTAGGCATGATGTATATGGATATAATCCTATATACATGAAACATATATATATATATCCATGTTTTTGACTTTAATTCCAAAAATACGTTTTGTTAAAAATACCAAAACATAAAACACATGAATAAGTAAGTCAAAATTAAGTTTGTCAAGGAAGTTAAGCATGCATGTATATAGAACAAATCTAATATACATTAAACCATGTAAACTTGTTTTGATCTATCTATTCATAAAACCAAGATCGGTTAAACCAAAAACGGAAAAACTGAAAATCAATATTCAAAACATGAAACGTGTATGTTGTGAACTTGAGCATACATACTATTCTAATATTTACAAATGGATCTAAAACTTAAACTAAACTAGGGTACCGAAGTCTTCTTGTAGAGTGCCGTCTCCAAGCCGACTCGATCTAAAACTTCGTGATTCACCGAGCTTGACTCCAATGAGTGCTATATATGATCTTGTCGCTCGGGCTCTTGAATCACTATGTGAAAGCTTCCAAACCATCTTTGATGAAGCTAATCACTTACTAACGTCTTGATTAATGATCTGAAATTAAAATCACAAGATTATTAGTACACATAACTACATGAGTTAATCATCATCAAAACTAGAGTGGAAGGCCTCTGGGCCAACACTCTGGTGCATCTCTCTCTGTTGTTTGGAGTTCCTCATTGGTTGTTGCCCGGTGCGCAACACCATTAATTGTTAGGTATCACTATATTTAGAGTTCTTCCAAAAAGGAGTAAATTTTCATAGGCATGGTTCCACTTCATGAGAATGTTACTTGATTACAGACCGTGTAGGGCATTATGAGTTATTTTATTGTCAAAGAAGCAAGAAGGCAAATGCTTTAGCAAAATATGAGAAGGGAATTACAAGCAGGGAGGACTTGGAATCATGATTTCCCACATGATCACATTCAGGAGCTTATATGGTAAGTAAACCTGAGAATGAGAACGGGCTCTTAACATCAAATCTCAGGTTTACTTACTCTTTATTTTGCACTCTATTTTCATTTGTTGTTGTCTTCATTGATGGAGATCTAAGATAGCTCAACTTTTAAGTATTTTATTGGTTTATTTATTGCTTTCTCAACTTAATCTAGCTTCGTGGGAAACCCAGCAGCAAGGGCGGGCCCAGTAGTGGGCTGGGCCGGGCTACAGCCCAGCCCATTTTTTCAAATATTGGCTTAAACCCATTTTTATTTCTGTTCTTTTTCATATATTGTGTTAGACCCTCTTCTATTTTGATTTTCTTTTAGCAAATATATGCCTAGATTCACTCCTGATTTAGTGGAGAATACTATTTTATTCTTTTGATAAATTCATATAATTCATAAGTGTATGTTATAAAAAATTACAGCCCACCCCAAAATTTATTCCTGGTTCCGTCCCTGCCCAGCAGATAGGAGTAGTGTAGATTGTAAATGTTCTTCATTTGTGAACATAGTGTCATTGAGTTTACTTTGTGCTTTTTAATTAGTACTTGAGCATCTAAACGACAGGCTTAAGTGAGAAGCTGACTTTCGCCAATATTTTGACTGAGCGTTGCATCTGAATCTTATTTTAATCATATTTCGTTCTGGTACACTTCTTCTATTTTGCATCACATTTACGTGTATATCAGTCTATCTGCCAGTTTAAAAGGCGTTGCAATCCTTCTAGTGGTGTTGATTGTAGTGTGTGCGAGTTTGATTGCGTACCTAACCTTTAGAATTAAACCTATGCCACGCAATATAGCCGCTAGGCCTTCATTATATCGTATGGTGCTGTAGGACAAGAGTAGGCAACAAACAAGGCTTTTCACAGCTTGCTGCCACACTAATAGCCAGATTTCCTTGCAAACCAGTTTTTAGTCCAATATTTATCGGCAGATTTTCAAAATCTTTACATTATTAAAAGGGAAAGGTATCGATGAATTCTCTCATTGGAATCAATTAAGAGAAGTGATTGAGATTGATTCACACTGGGTTTTGACATGATCCAGACTAAAGAAAGAATGGAATTGTCCTGAGATTGTAATTATATTTGATCGAATTTTCTGACTCACAGGTTTGGATGTGAACCTTATGATTTTGCTCAATTATGCCATGATCAGAAGCAGAATATTTCAAAGCAGGTTCTATCTTTTGAGGATTTGTTCTGAAACTCTATCTTCATCAATAAAGCATTTCTTTTTCTTTGTTTTCTAACTTATCTTAGGCTTCAGTAGGAAAAATAACTCTTTTTAAATTTTGATTCATTAGTTTTATGCGCGTATCCTGCACATAAAAAGAAAAATTATCTACTCATCTAATAACTGAGAAAAAAAATTAAAGATAACCTTCCAAAAAACTAAATTTAACTTTTCAATAAATGTAAGAAAGTTATGCATTTTTGTAATTCTCATTAATTTGATACTCTAATTTAATGAGTTATGTTGTAATCCTAAACAGATTAAGTCTCTAACTAAAGTTGTTTTTCTTTATATTTCTAGTTAGAATAATTCTTTATTTTTCTTTTAAGCTAGATTTTAATAGAAATTCTAAATATCTAGTTACAGTTTTCTTAAACAAGAAACAAAATTTTCAGATATGAGTTTTCTTATATAATCATAAGTAGATATAGTCATATTCGAATATAAATTGTAAATATTTGAATTATTATAATAATAGTCCATATGATGATACAAAAAAACTTTGATAAAGAGAAGAAAAAGGAGGGGACAATGTTCTAAACTGGAACTTTTTTCTGGAGCTAGAACAACTTATTTACTAGAACATTTTATGAAACTGAAGCCTTTTCATTATGGAACTTTGGTGAACAAATTATTCTGGTGAACAATTGAAATAATTGGAACAATATTAGAACATCTATAACTAAAAAGTGGAACATTTCATAGAACATTTGATGATGTGGCATCATATATTTAAATTTTAATTACCTTAAATTAATAATTAATTATTAATATTAATAAATAATGATATTAATAAAAAATTATTATTAACAACCAGTGATATAAACAATTATTATTTGAATTTCTTTTAATGTGTTCACTATTTATTATTTAATGAAATTAGTAAGTGATTTTAATAGTGCTATTTATTGATATTTAATAATTAAAACAATATCAATCTTAATTATTACAAATTTCATGTGTCCTGTGTTAGGAGTTCTTCTCCCTACTATGCCTACTGAGTCATTAATCAAAACCTAATACTATAAATAAATAACTAATAATTATTAGTAAAAGCTATTACTAAGTATAACTATTACAATATAAATATATTGACCGAGATAGACTTGGATCCTTTAGGAAGGACTTGAGCATGAATCCTTTCCACTCAAATTCAATATTACAACATTCAAATATAAGATCCACTCTGTTGAAGTTGATTTATATTATTGAAAGTAAAAAAACATGAAAATTCAAGTGTTTTGAATATTTTTTAGTTATTCATTAACTAGACGTAAAATGAACGGCCGAAATAGTGAGTTGGTTAGTTTAACGGTATAGAATATTTGAAACCTAACAAAAATTGGTATTTGAGGGTTTTGAAATGTTTAGATCATGATCAAATGATCAAATCGAAAATTTATATGACTAAATCATAGATCTAAGTAATATGCTATTTTCGGCTGTCTATTTTGTGCCTAATTGATGCATGGATAAGAAAGCTATAAAATACTTTATTTTTTGTTTTTAGTTACTTTAAATAATATAGACCTACTTAAATAGAGTGGATTTTGTATTTGAATGCCTTAGCATTGAATTTTAATGGGAACGATTCATGCTCAAATCCTTCCAAAAGTTGCAAAGTCTATCTCATATTACCCTCAACCCTCACCTTAACTTAGGAGTTTTGATGCAGTGACAGAGACTTTAATTTGGTACTAGAGTAACTCATATTTAATTTTCACTGAACGCACATTAAAAAACAGATTTAAGACAAAACTCAGATTTCGGCCCATAAAAATGACATTCAATCTGCGGAGCGTATTAAAATCTAAATATATTACCCTCAACCGTTTCCTTAACTTCAGAGTTTTAGTGCAGTGGAAGGGACTTTAATAATAACTATTATTTTATTAGTATTTTAGTTTATTTAATTTTATTTACTTAAAAGATGTCATTAAAAATTAATTAACTATTAACAAGCATGAGCAAAACAGATCAATAAATAGTACTAAAAAGTCTATTAATATATAATATAATAAAAGTAAGGGCATTTTTCATATCGATACCTGAAACTTTTGCTAATAACATTTTCACCCCTGAAATCTTTGTATTTCCATTTTGACCCTGAAATTTTTAAGTTTGGACAAAAACCTTAATACCTTAGAATATATTGGGAATATAGTTTGAATTAGGGCATAATCTATATAAAGAAAGTAATTTGAACAAATCGTCCTTCTCTCAAGCTTCTTCAACTTCTTCATTTTCTCACCAAACCAATATAAAATTCTTTGCAAAATTTCAATATCATGAAACTGACAAGTTTATTTCTCCAGTCTTTGTAAAATGATGAAACTCATTACTTAATGACAAATTCATTAAAAAAAAATGAAACTTTAGTCTTGAATTTCTTCTTGGCTTGAGACCTATTAATATAATTCACAAAATCTCACATATCCGCATCCTTTTCAATCTCAAAACTGAAAAGAATTCATCAATCCTTGAGGGTAATTTGAGAGAGAGGAGAAGAAAGAGTAATGAACCGAAGAAGGGCACAAAGAGAAAGATATATATATATATATATATATATATATATATATATATATATATAGAGAGAGAGAGAGAGAGAGAGAGTAACGAAATGGGGAGTGGGGGAGGGAGAGAGAGGGTAATGAAATGGGGAACTAAGGGAAAGAAAGAGTAATGAACTGGGGAAGGGAGACCAAATTTCTTCAATTCTTAAGAGTAATTTGGTATTTTAACCCTCTCATCATTACAAAATAAATAGTGACTAACAGAAGGGGTTATTTTCTTAACATAAAATATTTCGGGAGTCAAAATGGAAATACATAGATTTTAGGGGTGAGAATAAAAAAAACTAAGATTTAGGTGTCGATACCGGAAAAAACCTTGAAAACTATTAATAAGATTTAGCTACTGATCGGTCACTGATATTACATATTCATTATCACATTCCTGTATTTTATCTTAATAAACTCTGCTATTTATTCATATTTATTGTTTAAATATGTGCAGACCTTTACTAAAGAAAATGGAAAGGAAATGAGCCCAATATCCCAATTAATTTCAGAATTAAATCAGATCAAAGATTAGAGCAATTATTCAGAAGATGGGCTGAAGATCAGAACAAATCAGAGAGATAACACCAAATGAAAATCGGTTAATTTCGAATTTCTTTAAATCCATTTTAATTAGTGAAGATCAACAGTGATATCGTCAAATCCAGAAACCAAACTGAAAAATCATCTGGATAAAAGGAGACAACCGAGGATCAGGAAGCTACGCTCCCTGGATGCGGTCACCTGGCCACATCCAGGCCGCGGATCGAAGAAGCAATGGAGTATACAGATAGGAGGTGCAAACGCCCCTAACTAATTAATAAGCTGTGGATTCGCGGCTTAGTTGATTAGTTAGGGAGAGCGTTTACTCCCTTATCTGTATAGTCCTCTACTTTTTTCATTTCGCCTATAAATACTGCATTTTCTGAAGGCCATAAGACACGACTGAGCAGAGTTAGATTCTAGGTTAGGTTTTTCTCTACTATAATGTATGTTTTGATTTTTCTTTTCATGTAATTTTTGTTTCTATTTATGTAACTCAGAGGAGAGAAGAGTTTCATAAGAGAATGAAAGTGAAGCCTATACCAAGATTGACACCGGTGCAAGTTTTTATTCTTTTCTTTCATCGTTGCTTTATTCAATTGAAAGTTACATATTTCGTGTCTTTCTTCTACTTTTTTCTTCTTCTTTTTAGTTTTGATGATAATCCAAGTGAGTCAAATAGCATCGGTATTGCCTTGGATTTGCGAGTGCCACTGATAGCTCATGATGATGGATTCCTCCTTATATTTGTATCATTTCATACTTACTCAAAGAAGCCTTAATGATGTAATGTAAATGAAGATAGAATTTGATCTTATGGGTTATGCGCTAATTGCCTCCAAATCCAGGTAAACGTGCCAATGATCCAAGGTAAGTCATCAGCCAGAAGAGATAAGTAAGTATTTCAGGTTTTCTTTCTTTTGATTTCTTAGTGTAGAACACACATCACCAACAACTCTTTCTTTACTCTTTCTCAATTTGTGTTAACTTAGCTTTTAAACACCATCTTCTATCATCATCTTCTTCTATCTTCCATTTTCTCCCACTTAACGTAGATTCATTTTCTCTTTCTTGTAAAAACAAAGAAGAATTTTTAACCGATTTCAGTAAATTCTAAAAGAAACTTACTCAAATGCTTTCATCACAAGTCCCTTTTTGTGGATCATGACCCGCATAGCCACTTGCTATCGCTGTAAAATTGAGAACCTTGCACTTTCTTTATCTTCATTTCTAAACTCTATATTTTGTGCACAGGTTTATCCCAATCAAATTTTGGTGCCATTGTCGGGGAGGGGCAGTAAGTTTTTTTCTTTTAGTTTACTTAACGGTCAAAATTTTCTTCTCTGTTTTTGTATGCAGGAGGAGACATGAAGGCAATTTTTGCTGCAGGGGACATATAAGTAGCACTGGACTTTGCTCAAGAAAGCAGAGCCGAGAAGCCCTCAGATTTGTGATCGGTCACATATATTGTATACATATTGTCACATTACCATGCTTATTATCTAAATAAATCATATTAATAAGTCCTATTTTTCTTTATAAAATGCAGGCCCATTGCTAAAGGATAGGAAAGAGAAACAAGTCCAAAAGCCCATCAAATTTGATTTAATTCAGAATAAATTCGAAATCAAGAAATTAGGGCAGATCTTAGCAAATCAGAGAGGTTGAAAATCGGTTGAAATGGATCTTCCGAAATGAAGTAGTTAAATCCAACAATCAAAGATTGTTTCGTCAAATCCAGAAGTTGAAACAGTGAATCCAGTAAGGCTAAAGAGAGTCTAAGCCCACGTTAGCTGCAACTTCACCAGGATGTGGCCACTTGGCCACATTCTGGCCGCGGATCCGCGGCCCAAGCCGCGGATCCGCGGCTTGTTGGTGGAGATAAGGGGAGCGTTTGCTCCCCTTATCTCCTCACTCCTTTCCCTCTAGGATTTTGCCTATAAAAGGCAGGGTTTTGTACAGAAAATGGGACCAGAACTTAGATTTATTTTTTCTATTTTTTTTAAGGTTTTAGGCTCTTTGTTAGATAGTATTGAAGTTGTAACTCTTTTTTATAATTTGTAGTTCAGTTTAAATATCAGTGAGAGAGAAGAATTGAGTGATTGTATTCTGAAGATTGAAGTGACATCAATAAAAGTATCAAGCTTTTTCTTCTTCCACTCCATTTCACGGTATGTCTTGCTTTATTTACTTGCATTATTTTTTGTCTTCCATGAGTAGCTAAATTAGTTTTCTGGCCTCACTATTATTCTTCTCTCTGATCCTTCTTCTTTTTGAATGATTTTGATGAAAAGACCCAATGAATCATTTGCATGCCTAAACTAAGCCTTTGTTATTGAAAGTGTTCTTGAAGGCACATGAGGATGGGTTTAGATTTTAAACTTATACTTCTTTTAAAAATGTCTCTTGAACTTGTTTTTATCTCATACTTGAACTACTTGATGATTTAATATTGAATTCAAGACGATTTCTTAAAGAAAAGAGTTAATTTTTCCAAACTGTCTTATGTGTTTTGCTTAAAACTTTCTGAACTCAATCTTATGTTTTGCCTATGATCAAGTTAAGGCACTAAGGATTTCAAGAGAAGAACCTATCGTTGAGTAATGAGATAGTGAGCCCAGATCTTCTTCATATATTAAAAAAAACAATAAATCACTCTTCAAGCTTTAAAAAAAATTACCTTTTCTAAAGCCTTTTCTAAATTTGCAAATTTTCTTTTAATCATCTCCCTTCTTTCCATTCTCTTTTTCAACTTAAAATAAAGACGCCAACTTCATTCTTAGTTACTTAACAAAAACACCGAAAAGCTTCTATCGCATTCCTCCTCGGGACACGACCCGTTAGCCCAAAGCTACACGGTAATTCCTTTCACTTTCATTTTTCAATCAATTTTTGGCACCATTGCCGGGGAGGGAACGGTGTAATTATTTTCTAACAAGTTTGGTGTCTTTTTCAAGGAAGTCGAGATTCAGATTTAGCATTCAAGCTTTGCAGGAGAAGACTTGCTATTCTGTGCCCCTACTCTTGAAAGTAGGAAACAGAATTTCAAGAAATTGCAGTGCAAAAGTTGAATTTTTTTGTTGGACTACTAAAAATTCTTTTTTACAATACATATTGCTTGTAAAAATAAAGTTTTTGTGTGTTATTATTCTTGCTATATTTGATATTCACACTCCCTTTTTTTAATCCAACAGTAATCTGTGTGATTGTTAATTGCTTAAAAAAACGTTTAGACTTGCATTCTAGGTATTTGTCTAATTACGTTTATTTTACAATTACTGTTGAAGATAGCTGGAGGCAAGGTACGTATGCATACATATAGTTTAGGAAACATTCTTGGGTGATATTTGCTTTTGAATGTTACTTTCCCATATCTTGCACACTTTGCACAATCAATTCTAAGGGCAAAACCCAAATCAAGATAAGGTGGGAAAGTCATTACCCTTCCTTAGCCCACAAACCATCTCCAAGCACGCACAGCCTAAGACTAATTAAAAATCTGATAGACGTTGTCCTTAGGGACATCTCGAACTCGCTAGGAGATTATCTTAAGGAGGAAGGTGTTAGAATTTGACTCTTGCCAAATCAGTGTCTAGGAAAGGAATTGAGGGGCGAAACCCCGAACGCTAGTGGTTTGGCTTAATTAGGCCCGTTGCTTTTGTACGAATACCTCCCACCAATCTTGCCCTGACCGGGCTGATTAGCTTATGGTCAAAGTCTCGATTATACCTCTTGTGGACAATCAACCAATTAGGAGTTGTTTAGGTCAAGGTTACCCTGAACTAGGCTTGGTTGATTACTCTTGTTGACTATTAGTGAACTTGTTTGTGATTGTGTTTTTGTATGCAAGTATGGTCAAGAGACCCTAATTCATCTAGGTTAACTAGAAACACATCACCGCCCAAGTTTGAACCAAGACCAGATCCGATTATGGCTCAACCGACATCTTTGCAGGATAGGTTCTATCCCATTAGAACCTCACTTCCATCTTACATCCAACTTCTATCGGTTGGTGAATATAATTTTGAGCTCAAGCCTTAATTCATCAACACACTCTCCAAGTTTCATGGCTTAGAGTCCGAAGATGCTTACTTCTTCATAAGAGAATTTGAGGAAGTATGTCTAATGATGAAAATCTCACACCTTATAGATGATGCTATTAGGCTGAGATTTATCCCTTTCGCACTTAAGGACTTAGCCAAGAAATGGCTTTACAACTTAGCGGCCGGCTCTATCACATCTTGGGATGATTTCATCAAGGTATTCTTGAAGAAATTCTATCCAATTCATAAGACCGCTCTCATTAAGAAGAACATCATGCAATTCAAGTACGAACCTAGTGAACCGTTTTGGAGGTACTTTGAACGCTTTAAAGACCTCCTTGTCCAATGTCCTCATCATAGAATAGAGAAATAGCGACAATGCTAAATTCTTTATGACAGTTTAGGCTATTCTACCAAGACCCTCTTAGAAAGTATGTGCCAAGGGGGATTCTTGTAGAAGGATGAAAATGAAGGATGAGATTTATATGAGAATCTAGCTGAAAAGACCATTCAATGGGAACCTACTAGTGAAACCTCAAGGAACTCAAACTCCATCTCTTCAAAAAGAGGTCTCCATTCTATTGAATCATCCATAGCTAATAAGGCTAAGTTAGCTAACCTAGCGAGAAGACTGGAAGTTTTAGAAACTTAGGAACTAAGTCCAGTCAATAGAGTCAACCCAAACCAGTTTCCAACTCCAGGCTGTACTTACTATCAAGCCATGAATCATGTATTTGAGGAGTGTCCCGTGTTTCAGGCTCAGCAACAATGCCCTGAACCGATAACTGCGACCTTTTCAAGGTCGAACAATAATCCTTACGTACTAACGTACAATCCTGGATGGAGAAATCACCCAAATTTCTAATGGAGCCAAAATAACAATGGCCACTCACGGTCAAATCATGCAAGTCACTTCCATCATACCAATAATTCTTCCAATCATCAACTCAAGTTTCCAATTTTCACAATAATTCTCCCAACCATTCACCTAATTTTTCAAACTATCAACAAAACTTTCCTAACCAAGTTCCACAATCTTCCTTCCAGAATCCTCAACTAGAAAGGAGAATGACTGACTTTGAGAGAAACATGGAAAGATATATGAAGAACTAAGATTCTCTCATGCAAACTATACAGAGACTAGAGGTTCAAATGAGCCAATTAACCACTCCACAGAATGAGAGACAAAAGAGTACCTTGCCTAGTGAGCCAATAACGAATCCTAGGAATTCTCAACAAGCTCATTTGACTGAGGATCAATCAATTAATCAATGTAATACTGTTCATACTGTTGACCCAAAGGCCTTCCACTCTAGTTTTGATGATGATTAACTCATGTAGTTATGTTTACTAATAATCTTGTGTTGTTTAAGTTTCAGATCATTAACCAAGATATTAGTTGGTGATTAGCTTCAACAAGGTGTTTAGAAGCTTTTCATGATGATTCTAGGGCCAAAGCGTCAAGATCACACATTGCCTAGCCCATGGATGGAGTTTTAGAGCAAGTCTTCTTGTTGACACAAAGACTTAGGTATCCTAGTTTAGATAGTGTGTTTTAGATCCATTTGTAAAGCTTAGTATAGTTGATATGCTCAAGTGCACAACACACACGTTTCATGATTTGGATTTTGGTTTTCATGAATAGTTTGATCAAAATAAGTTTACTTTATTTCTATGTATATTAGATATGTTCTAGATATACATACATGCTCATATGACTTATACAAACTTAGTTTGACATATCTATTCATGTAGTTTTATGCTTTGGTATAAAACATATTTTTGTAATTAAAGACAAAAACTATGATATATTTGTTGAATGTATATTAGACCTATGTCCATATGCATCATGCTTAATAATGTTCAAATATCATGTTTTTGTATTTCTATAAGTTTTTAGGAAAATCAGATTTCCTATTGAAAAATCAAGTTTGACAAAATACCGGTTTTGGTTTTGATAAAATTGGCAAGACACAAAAATGAATTGATATGTTGATATATTGTCTTGAAACTTTTATCACTTGTTTGAGTTTTGATATAAAATGATAAAAATATTTTTGGTGATTTTTAGAAGTATTAAAAGATTTTTATAAAATATTTTTCCCAAGTTTTCAAACTCAGTTTTCTGGTCCAGGACTCAACCAGTCGACTAAGCCAGGTTATTAGTCGACTTGGCTGATGTCCGGTCGACCGGGCCGGTCGACCGGACGTGCACAGATCTGTGCACGTTTGGAGTCACTGGGACGGTCGACCGAGCCGGTCGACCGGGTCTGAGAGCTCTGCTCTCTGTTTGTTCGGGTCGACCGGGCGGTCGACCGCTGCAGAAGAGTTCTGCTCTCGGTTTGTTTCGGTCGACCGGACCGGTCGACCGCAGTTGCCCAACGGTCATATTTCTGACCGTTGGCGGTCGACCGGGCCGGTCGACCGTTGCCTGTCAGAGCTGCCAGCTCAGCTCTAACGGCTAGTTTTCTGATGGGCCTATATAAACCCCATCTCTTTGGGGATTTTGGCCAAGTTTTTGAAGAGAAAAAATTCTGGTTTTCTGAAGTGTTTTAAAACAAGTTTTTCAAAAGTGTTTGGGGCTTTAATCTTTCAATCTTTATTGTTTTAGGTTTTTAGAAAAAATCAAAGAAAAGAATATTTTGGGAGATTTGTCTTGGTTTTTCATTTTATATCTTTTGCAAGAATTTTCCCAAGTGTTTTTTCTTTGTTGCTTGTTTTCCAAACACCTAGTTTTCCACACTTGAGCTATCATACTATCCTAATCTATTAGGATCATTTGTTTTGTGGAAAAAGAAAGAAAAGAGAGAGTTTTGAGGTTGTTGTTGTAACCTCTAAGTTGTACACCCTTATTCTTGTTGTATCCCTCTTCGGTAGAGGTGACGGGTGATTGGTTTGTATCTCTCAAGTGTGAGGTGATTGAGTTTGGTTGTAAACCCTCTTCGGTAGAGGTGTTGGTTGTGGTTGTTGTATTGGCTACGGGCCTTATCCCTCTTCGGTAGAGGTGGATTGTGGTTGTATAGCCTCGGTGGCTTTGTAAAGGTTGAGAGAGGAGTTTGGTACTCCTATAGTGGATTGGGTAATCCTACACGGTGGTGTAGGCGGGGATGTAGAGTTGGGTACTCGAACCTCAAAACAAATCTTTGTGTTAGCGTTTGATCCAATTTCTCTCAACTCTATTCTTTTTACATTTGTGCAAAGCATTATTCTCATTGCCATATCATACATATCATACATTGCTTGTTGTGCCTTGCATAATCCATATTGCTATATCCTTGATTGCTTGGCTTGATTGTGTGTGCACATTGCTTGGATTGCTTGTGTGTGTGTGCCCAACTTATACTCATCCAACAAGAGCTTCACATAGCACCTCAACCCATTTCAAGGGGAATCAAGGGGAATTAGTCCAGAGCCTCGCAAGGGGAATTCGGCTACACTTGTTGTGTTGTATTAGTTTGTGCATAATTTGCATTAGCTTCCGCATTTAGCGCACTTAGTTTTGCATTTAGTCTTAGATTAGCACTAACACCTATTCACCCCCCCTCTAGGTGTTTTTCAATTGGTATCAGAGCTAGTGCTCCTGATACTTAGGCCTAACATCCTAGGAGTGAGATCCATTTGCTTGCTAATATATTGTTTGCATTTGCTTGTTTTGCACACATATAGTTTACCATGGCCTTCATGACCCCACCTATGTATGACCCTTCCAACATTCATGTTTGGAAGATTAGGATGACCGTTTATTTACAAACCCTAGGTCATAAAGTTTATCTTGCTATTACCAAGGAATCTTTCCTTAGTGATCGCAATCATATAGGGGCCAATGCACAAGCCCTAGAGGCCATTAGAAGCATTTTATCTAAAGATTATCTTTTACGTGTTTCTAATATTGATTCCGCCTTTGCAGTGTGGAACAAATTGACAACAACCACCACCACCTCCGAGCTTCAAGTGCAAATTCAAGAAGAGGAATCTAGTGGAGAGTCCGAGTCACAATGCTTCATGGTCCAAGGGAATGACTCCCTTGAGGTACATTCGGAACCCCACTTAGATAATGATGATTGTGCTAGTTATTCAAATGATTTTGTTGATCCACATGCTTTGAATGAAGAACTATCCATTGTGTGTGAAAAGTTAATGGAAAATTATAAGATTTTGAAAAAGAAAAGTCTAGGACTTGAAAATGAAAATAAGAGTTTACATTCTAGACTTGATATTGTTTTGCAAGAGAAAGAGGAGATTGCTAATGAGAGGGATTCATTAAAATCTCAACTTGATCTTGCACTTAAAGAAAATAACTTTTTGAAAAATAAAAATGATTGCCATGCTCTTTTGAAGAAAAATGAAAACTTGTCTTCAAAAATTGATTTTGTTTTAAAAGAGAATGTTGATTTGAAAAATAAAATTATTTCTATTTCAAATGATTTAGATGTGTGTTTAAAGAAAAATGTTGTTTTGAAAAATAAGATTGATGCACATGTTTGCCATGCTAGTGTAGCTTCTTCATCTAGTCTACCTAATGCATGTACCTCTTCTTCTAGGATCAATGATGATATTTGTATGTTAAAGAAGAAAGTAGATTGTTTGGGCTCCACTATGAGCCAATGTGCTAAGAACCATACACGCTTGGAAACCTTGGTTCGTAAGAAACAAGTTCCAACTTTTATGCATGCACACCCTCCACGGCATACACATGCTCCACACGGACACCATCAACACATGTATGCTCATGTGTACACATGTACACATTGTGGCCGAAAAGGCCATCTTGCTAAATTTTGTTATGATAGATTACATACTTCTAATTTAGCAAAGAAGTTTGTTTGGGTTAGAGAAGGTACTAATCCCCATGGACCCAAAAAGATATGGGTACCAAAGACCACCCCTCCTATTATTTTTGATGTAGGTGTGGGCTCTCACATGACGTGAGAGTGATGACACCTTGGAGTGGATGCGTTCCGGACTTAAAGGAAATCAATTGGATGCATCACTTTCAGGGAAGATTTGGTGGAGATGACCACCATGTTTTGGAGACAAGGAGAGTTGCCTTCTAGGTTTTGCTAACAATTCTTAACTCCTTATTATTCTTTACATGCTTTCATATTAATGTTTTATAGCATGTTTTCATTATCTTTGGATTAGCATGTAAATGCCATGATTATTAGATCCTTGACATACATATATAGTATTTGAGACACACATGCTTGCTGAACCCATTCTTAGTGTTCTCACTTTTGTTTAAGCTATAATGTACATCATGAATCTAATACATGTGAATTTACATAGTAATCATGTTTTAGTTCTATCATGATGATTTCTATATTGTGTTTTGATGCTTCTTGTTAAGATTACTTGTTTAGATGTTAGTTTTCATTAAGACTGGGATTTATACTTGTACATATAGTGGGCCACAAATAAATCTATATATGTTTGAGTTGAATGCTTATTTGAACCCATTAAATGTGCTAGTATAGTCTAGTTTTGATGATTCATACATTTCAAACTTGTTTCTCATTTTTGGATTTGTTTTATGAGTTTTCACTTCATGTATATGTTTGTATTGCCAAACTTTAAGATATACATGTATACCCCTTGAGTCATTTGCCTTTCATGCAAATCTATATTTGGACTCAATTGTGTTTAGGGATATGTATGTATACTTGTTGTGTTGACAATTCATACATATACCATGAAATGAAATTTGTTTTGGTGAAGTTTTTCTTGATTTTGTGTTTAATTATTTAACTTCATGTATATGTCTATCTTGTCCAAACTATTAGATATACATGTTTATCCTTTTGAGCCACGTGCCTTCATGCATATTCACTTGTGGACTCGTTGTGTTTTGGATATGTATGTATACTTTAGTTTGTATTAGACATACATATGCCATGAAAGTTAAATAAGTTTTGATGATTTTCGTGTTTTCATGATTAAGGAATAATTGAGCTTAATGAAAAATTTTCATGATTATGATATTCACACTTTATATGTACACTCACTTTTATTACTTGCTCATGTTTTATTTTTCATGAGTCAAAATTGTGCTTAATTGGATTAAAGTGTTGATTTTCATGTGGATTTCTATTTCATGAAAAACAATTTTGTTTTATTCCTTACTTGAAGGATTTCGTACTAGTTTAAAAGATTTTCCATTTAACTAGTTACGGTATTCTTCACTATGGTAGTGACTTTCAAACAAAGCTTATTTTCAAATCTATTTTGAAAACCCCTACCATCAATGGGCGGATGGATGGGAGATCATGTTCTTGTATGCTTTAACATGAGAATCATTTAAAACTTGAACCATGATTGGGAGGTAGTTATATGATGTATACACTTGAACTTATTGCTATGTCAATTGGTATCATTGAACTCTTTCAATTGGTATCATTTTGATCTTTTTGTATACTCATATGTTTATTGTGTATGTATATTTTCTATTGCTATCATCTATTGGTGATTGGTACTCATTCTATTTCATACACATATACTTATTTTATTTGTGCTTAAGATATAAATTTTTCACAAAATCTTGTTTATGCTAGTGCTTGAGCTTCAATTTTGTTTCAATTGATTACTTTTAAATTGGTATCAAGCCCATGCATCCTTTTAGTTGGTATTTCATAAAGGGGGAGAAAATTTAATTTTGTCTTTCAATTGGTGATTCTTCAATCGGTATTTGTTTCCCACTCCCTTACTTTATGATTGAAAATTTCATATTGGTATCATATGTTTAATATGAAAATTATTTACAATTGGTATCAAAATTTTGTTTAGACATTTAAAATTTATTATGTTTAATTTCAATTGATATCAAGATATTTCATGTGTTTTTGCTTAAAATTGGTATCTAAAAATTTTTTAAGAAAAATACAAAAGTTTGATTTGTATTGACTATATGCATATAGATTCATGATGAGTGTATCTTGTATTGAAGAGCTTAACATCTCTTCCTTATGTGGTACACGTGTGTAGGGGGAGCTTCACATCTCCTATTATTCATTACATAATGTGTGTTATGTGAATTAGGGCTTAACATCCCTCCTTCATGTAATGCATATGTGTAGGGAAGCTAACTTAACGTCTTCCTCTTCATGAATGTATATAGCATATAACATCTATTGATCTTTGTTTATTTTCAATTGATATCAAGATGCTTCATTGACATATTTATCTATTGATATCATGTTGTTTATGGTCACCCCTTATTGACCTTGTTTTTGTTTTAGAAAAAAGGGGGAGAACATTGTTTTATTGTTTTGATTGACTTAAAAGGAGAGCAAGATTTTTACCCCTCATTTTATTGTTTGGATTGTTTAACCCCTTCTTGATCTTTTTGTTTGACAAAAGGGGGAGAAAAATTTGGTTGATTTGATTTTACTTTGTTTACCCCTTTGTTGATGATTGACAAAAAGGGGGAGAATTATTTGAGAGTTTAACATGTTTTTATATATGCATACTTATGTCTTTGCATATATTAAGTTTTATTATTTATTGGTAAGTTTTAAGTTTTATTGGTATCTAGAGCATCTACTGTTTTGTTGTTAATGCTTTATTAATTTAATTGGTAACTAGAGCTTCTAGAACATGTGTTTGTATTTTATGCATATTGATGCATACATGTTTATGTACATTCATTGCATATATTTTATTTATTTGTTTATGCATGAGTTAAGGGGGAGCTTCTTTGAAGCTTAACTTTAATCCATGCATATATAACTCCATGAGTTTTGTCATCATCAAAAAGGGGGAGATTGTTGGCCCAAAGGCCTTCCACTCTAGTTTTGATGATGATTAACTCATGTAGTTATGTTTACTAATAATCTTGTGTTGTTTAAGTTTCAGATCATTAACCAAGATATTAGTTGGTGATTAGCTTCAACAAGGTGTTTAGAAGCTTTTCATGATGATTCCAGGGCCAAAGCGTCAAGATCACACATTGCCTAGCCCATGGATGGAGTTTTGGAGCAAGTCTTCTTGTTGACACAAAGACTTAGGTATTCTACTTTAGATAGTGTGTTTTAGATCCATTTGTAAAGCTTAGTATAGTTGATATGCTCAAGTGCACAACACACACGTTTCATGATTTGGATTTTGGTTTTCATGAATAGTTTGATCAAAACAAGTTTACTTTATTTCTATGTATATTAGATATGTTCTAGATATACATACATGCTCATATGACTTATACAAACTTAGTTTGACATACCTATTCATGTAGTTTTATGTTTTGGTATAAAACATATTTTTGTAATTAAAGACAAAAACTATGATATATTTGTTGAATGTATATTAGACCTATGTCCATATGCATCATGCTTAATAATGTTCAAATATCATGTTTTTGTATTTCTATAAGTTTTTAGGAAAATCAGATTTCCTATTGAAAAATCAAGTTTGACAAAATACCGGTTTTGGTTTTGATAAAATTGGCAAGACACAAAAATGAATTGATATGTTGATATATTGTCTTGAAACTTTTATCACTTGTTTGAGTTTTGATATAAAATGATAAAAATATTTTTGGTGATTTTTAGAAATATTAAAAGATTTTTATAAAATATTTTTCCCAAGTTTTCAAACTCAGTTTTCTGGTCCAGGACTCAACCAGTCGACTAAGCCAGGTTATTAGTCGACTTGGCTGATGTCCGGTCGACCGGGCCGGTCGACCGGACGTGCACAGATCTGTGCACGTTTGGAGTCACTGGGACGGTCGACCGAGCCGGTCGACCGGGTCTGAGAGCTCTGCTCTCTGTTTGTTTGGGTCGACCGGGCGGTCGACCGCTGCAGAAGAGTTCTGCTCTCGGTTTGTTTCGGTCGACCGGGCCGGTCGACCGCAGTTGCCCAACGGTCATATTTCTGACCGTTGGCAGTCGACCAGGCCGGTCGACCGTTGCCTGTCAGAGCTGCCAGCTCAGCTCTAACGGCTAGTTTTCTGATGGGCCTATATAAACCCCATCTCTTTGGGGATTTTGGCCAAGTTTTTGAAGAGAAAAAAATTCTGGTTTTCTGAAGTGTTTAAAACAAGTTTTTCAAAAGTGTTTGGGGCTTTAATCTTTCAATCTTTATTGTTTTAGGTTTTTGGAAAAATCAAAGAAAAGAATATTTTGGGAGATTTGTCTTGGTTTTTCATTTTATATCTTTGCAAGAATTTTCCCAAGTGTTTTTTCTTTGTTGCTTGTTTTCCAAACACCTAGTTTTCCACACTTGAGCTATCATACTATCCTAATCTATTAGGATCATTTGTTTTGTGGAAAAAGAAAGAAAAGAGAGAGTTTTGAGGTTGTTGTTGTAACCTCTAAGTTATACACCCTTATTCTTGTTGTATCCCTCTTCGGTAGAGGTGATCGGGTGATTGGTTCGTATCCCTCAAGTGTGAGGTGATTGAGTTTGGTTGTAAACCCTCTTCGATAGAGGTGTTGGTTGTGGTTGTTGTATTGGCTACGGGCCTTATCCCTCTTCGGTAGAGGTGGATTGTGGTTGTATAGCCTCGGTGGCTTTGTAAAGGTTGAGAGAGGAATTTGGTACTCCTATAGTGGATTGGGTAATCCTACACGGTGGTGTAGGCGGGGATGTAGAGTTGGGTACTCGAACCTCGAAACAAATCTTTGTGTTAGCGTTTGATCCAATTTCTCTCAACTCTATTCTTTTTACATTTGTGCAAAGCATTATTCTCATTGCCATATCATACATATCATACATTGCTTGTTGTGCCTTGCATAATCCATATTGCTATATCCTTGATTGCTTGGCTTGATTGTGTGTGCACATTGCTTGGATTGCTTGTGTGTGTGTGCCCAACTTATACTCATCCAACAAGAGCTTCACATAGCACCTCAACCCATTTCAAGGGGAATCAAGGGGAGTTAGTCCAGAGCCTCGCAAGGGGAATTCGGCTACACTTGTTGTATTGTATTAGTTTGTGCATAATTTGCATTAGCTTCCGCATTTAGCGCACTTAGTTTTGCATTTAGTCTTAGATTAGCACTAACACCTATTCACCCCCCCTCTAGGTGTTTTCACATACTTTGAGATCGGGAAAGAAAGTTGATAATCAAGTGTCAATACCATCTAATCCCATTCAGCACAACCACAATCAAGCATCCACCTCATCTAATCCCAATCCTTCCAAATCTGACGAATTTGAAAAAGATAAGTCAACCAGTCAGGTGCACCAGCCTATAGTACCATTTCCTAATAGGCTAAAAAATAACAAGCAAAATCCATACATGGATAAGATAATTGAGATCTTCAATCAAGTAAGGATAAATGTGCCACGTCTTGATGCCATCCAATAAGTCCCATCCTATGTTAAGTTTCTTAAGGACATGTGCACTAAGAAGAGAAAGACTATTGTACCCAAAAAGGTCTTCTTAGCCACTAACATTAGTGAGCTACTGTCAGGTCCGATCCCTGTCAAGTACAAGGATCCAAGTTGTCCCACCATTACCTACACCATAGGACAAGCCGAGATTAGTCGTGCACTTCTTGATTTGGGGGCAAGTATTAACTTGCTTCCATTCTCAGTTTATCAACAACTCGGGTTGGGCGACCTTAGTCCAACTCGAGTCACAATCCAACTGGCTGACCGTTAGTGAAAGTTTCAAAAGGGGAGATTAATGATGTTCTTATCTGGGTCGGGGAGTTTTTTACCCCGTTGATTTCATAGTTCTAGAGACACAACCTGTGTCCAATCCTAGGGCTCAAACTCCTATTATCCTAGGGCGATTATTCCTTGCTAATGCCAATGCCATCATCAATTGTAGGAATGGGTCTATGAGGTTAACCTTTGGGGACATGACTAGAGAAGTCAATGTCTTCAACCTAGGAAAACAACCCTGTGATGTTGAGGACCAAACATTTGAAGTCAACCTCATTGAGAACTTAACAAGTGAACATAGTAAAGAATTAGAACTAGAAACTGAGTGTGACTTCGAGTTAGAGTCTAACGACTTTAATCTTGATCAGGTTATTGAGTCAGCTGTGAATTGGGCCTCGAACCCTATTTCATCAAATATGGAGCCAACAAATTTGACTAATCCTTCCAGTGAGCCTTCCTCTTCCTTAGAATTGAAAGCCTTACCTACGCATCTCAAGTACGTCTATCTAGGCGAACAAGAGATATTTCCTGTCATCATCGCCTCCCATTTAAATGACGGGGAAGAAGAAAATCTTAAAGCAATTCTAATAAACATAGGGAAGCCATTGGTTGGACTATGACTGATATAAAGGGATTGAGTCTAACCATAGTTCAACATCGTATTCATCTCAATGAAGATGCAAAACCTAAAAGAGACCCACAGCATAGGTTAAACCCTATAATGCAAGAGACTGTCCATGCTGAAATTGTGAAACTCTTAGACAATGGGATAATCTATCCCATTCTTGATAGCCAATGGGTCTGTCCTGTTCACGCGGTTCCAAGGAAATCCGGTTTCACCGTAGTAGAAAAAGAGAACAAAGAGTTGGTCCAAACTCGACTTCCCATGAAGATCTGAGTTTGCATTGACTATAGAAAGCTTAATGCTGCAACTAGTAAAGACCATTTTCTACTTCCCTTCATTGATCAAATATGTTTGAACATTTGGCGGGCCATGAGTATTACTGTTTCTTGGACAGTTACTCGGGGTATAATCAGATTCCTATTGCTCCTGAGAACTAAGAAAAGACTACATTCACATGTCCATTTGGGACATTTGCTTATCGTCGAATGCCTTCGGCTTATGCAATGCCCAAGCAACGTTTCAACGTTGCATGTTGAGTCTTTTTTCTGATATGGTAGAACGATTCTTAGAAATCTTCATGGATGATTTCTCCATCTACGGAGATTCATTCACTCAATGTCTTCACCATTTAGCACTTGTCCTCTAACGTTGTGCTGAGAAAAATCTGATACTAAACTGGGAGAAATGCCACTTCATGGTGAAACATGAAATTGTTTTGGGTCATGAATCTCCAAGAAAGGAATTAAAGTGGATAGAGCCAAAATTGAAGTTATTGCAAAGCTTCCCATGCCTAAATGCATGAAGGATATTAGATCCTTCTTAGGACACGCTGGTTTTTACTTAAAATTTATCAAGGATTTTAGCAAGATTGCTAGGCCCTTGACAATCTGTTAGCTAAAGACGTGTCCTTCACTTTCGATGCTGAATGTATGAATTCTTGGGAGAAGCTTAAGAGAGAGCTATTTTTGCACCATTCATATTTGCACTGGATTGGTCTAAGCCGTTCGAATTCATGTGCGATGCTTCTGATTTTTCTATAGGCGTTGTCCTAGAACAACGCATTGATAACAAGTAGCACGTGATTTACTAGTAGGACCTCAACGATGCTAAATTGAACTACACTACGACTGAGAAGAAATTCTTAACAGTAGTGTTTGCCTTAGAGAAATTTCATCCCCACCTACTAGGGTCCAAAACTACCATTTTCACCGATCATTCTGCGCTTAGGTACCTCATGATGAAGAAGGATGCCAAGGCCCAACTCATTCGTTGGATCCTCCTTCTTCAAGAATTCGATCTTGAGATTCGAGACAAGAAAGGCGTAGAAAATATCGTTGCTGACCATCTCTCGCGAATCCCTAATTCTCCATGCAACGAATTACCCATAAATGAGGATTTTCCTGATGAAAATCTCTTAGCTATCTTTAGAGAACTTTGGTTTGCTGATGTAATGAATTACTTAGTCACAAATCAAACTCCATCTCATTGGTCCAAAAATGATATATACCGGTTCTTATCCCAAGTACGGTATTTCTTTTGGGAGGAACCGTATCTTTTTAAGTACTATTCTGACCAAATTATTAGGAGATGCATTCCCGATGAGGAGGTTAAGAGTGTTCTATCCTTTTGTCACGAACTTGCATGCGGTGGACACTTTGGTCCCCGCAAGACTGCTGAAAAAGTGCTACAGAGTGGGGTTCTATTGGCCCACTTTATTCAAAGATGCTTATGAATTTTGCAAGACGTGTCCTAGATGCCTGATGGTAGGAAGGATCTCAAAATGAGATATGATGCCCCTCAACCTAATTCTAGAAATAGAACTCTTTGATGTTTGGAGCATCGAATTTGTGGGTCCATTTCCTAATTCATTTGGAAACCAATACATATTGGTTGCTATGGACTATGTGTCCAAGTGGGTAGAAGCCATTCCTAGTAGAACTAATGATAACATAAAGTTTTGAAAGAGAATATTTTCTCACACTTCGGAACCCCTCGTGCTACCATCAGTGAAAATGGTACTCACTTTTGCAATAGATCCTTTGAAGCTCTTATGCGAAAGTATGCCATAACTCACAAGTTGTTCACACCTTATCATTCTCAAACCAGTGGGCAGGTTGAGGTTTCCAATAGACAAGTCAAGCTTATCTTGGAGAAGACTGTGAACCAAAACCGGAAAGATTGGTCCACCAAATTTGTAGATGCCCTATGGGCCTACAGGATCACTTTCAAGACAATTCTAGGGATGTCTCATTATAGGTTAGTCTATGGTAAAGCTTGTCACCTACCCGTTGAGTTAGAGCACCGGGCTTATGGGCAATCAAGCAGTTGAATTTCGACTTGACTGAGGCCAGTGACCTTCGAAAATTATAAATTTTCGAATTAGAGGAGTTAAGAAATGCGGCCTATGAAAATGCTAAGATCACTAAAGATAGAGTTAAGATTTTTCATGATAAACATATCATAAGAAAAACCATTGTCCCTGGACAAAAAGTCTTACTCTATAATTCTAGGCTTCATTTTTTTCCAGGAAAATTAAAATCAAGATGGACTGGGCCATTCGTTATACAAACCGTGTTTCCACACGGTGCTTTAGAGATCAGTGACACCAAGAATGAAAATGACTTTAAGGTAAATGGTCAACGCCTTAAACCTTTTTTGGAATCGGTGCCGGTAAATGAAACGGCTATTGGTCTTTTTGACCCACTATATCAGTAACTTTCCTCTTTTTCATTTTATTTCATGCATTTATACATTTCTTTCATACATTGGGGACAATGTCTGAGATAAGTATGGGGGAGGGCTCTAACATGGCTAATATAACTAAAAAAAAGAGAAAACAAAGAAAAAAATATATATTATAAATTTTTTTTTTGAAAGGTAAGAACAATATTTTGATATATTATTTTGCAAGGAATTAAGTCAATTTTAAGGAATAGGAAAATCATAATTAGGATTACTTATACTTAGTCAAAATAAGATAACTTGTTGATTTTTAGGTTAGGAAGAAAATCAATGAAAGTAATTTAGTCTTGATCTTTACCTTAAATAAATATGCACACTTTATACACTTACACACTTAGGGTTCAAAGACAAAAATTCTTATGCCTTATAATAAAAAAGAAGAAAAAAATATATATACATGCAAATCTAATTATAGATCAGGTAGGTGCTTTGGCCTAAGTAAGCCTTAATATTTATATAAAAGATAATTAGATAAGTTTGAAATATATATAAATCCTCTGATTAAGCTGAGTATTTGTGCCTCATGAAGCATAAGTATTCACGCCTAAAAGGGGTACGTTTTATAAATAAAAGTCCTTAGTTTCGTGGCATTGCCTGCTCGAGTGTTTAAGTCCTTAGGGTGTTTTCTCACCTGGTGCCCTAAAACTGTCCGGTTTGGGTGTCACTGACTAAAGGCTCGTTACATGGCCAGATTAGAAAGCCTAATGGAATTGAAGAATAAATACCACCAAAAATAAATATAAATAAGGTATAGGAGTTAATGTTAAAGAACCCTTAGTCAAACTTCACGGTCACGAAGGTGCATTGACTCAAGGTAAAGTAATAGACTAAATGAGAAATACAATTTGATTCCTTAATTTGATTGATGACATGTTTTAAATAGAGACTAAGTTTAGGAATGAAAATTTTGATATTCCTATAACTTATAAGTTACTTAAACTCTCACAAATAAACTTCAAATATTTTCTCTTTTCAAAATGCTTTTCGAAAATACTAATATGTTTTCTCTTTCTTTATGGATTTTGTGAGTGCAATCTACTAAAACCCTCACGAGACAAAACTCGTCCTCTAGGGGTAACCTAGAGGTTAACGGCTTGTTGCACATGCTCAGTGCAATCGAGTGACCTGCGAAAGTAGTCTAATAAATGATTAGGATTAGTTGATGTTTTGCTCGAGAGCGAGCAAAAGATAAGTGTGGGGGTGTGATCGGTCACATATATTGCATACATATTGTCACATTACCATGCTTATTATCTAAATAAACCATATTAATAAATCCTATTTTTCTTTATAAAATGCAGGCTCATTGCTAAAGGATAGGAAAGAGAAACGAGCCCCAAAGCCCATCAAATTCTGATTTAATTCAGAATAAATTCGAAATTAAGAAATCAGGGCAAATCTTGGTAAATCAGAGAGGTTGAAAACCGATTGAAATGGATCTTCCCAAATCAAGTGGTTAAAGCCAACAATCAAAGATCGTTTCGTCATATCCAGGAGTTGAAACAGTGAATCTAGCAAGACAAAAGGGAGTCTAAGCCCACGCCAACTGCAACTCCACCAGGATGTGACCACTTGGCCACATCCTGGCCGCGGATCCGCGGCTCAAACCGCAGATCCGCGGCATGTTGGTGGAGATAAAAGGAGCGTTTGCTCCCCTTATCTCCTCACTCCTTTCCCTCTGGGGTTTTGCCGATAAAAGGCAGGGTTTTGTACAGAAAAAGGGACCGGAACTTAGATTTAGTTTTTCTCTTTATTTTAAGGTTTTAGACTCTTTGTTAGATAGTATAGAAGTTGTAACTCTGTTTTGTAATTTGTAATTCAGTTCAAATGCCAGTGAGAGAGAGGAATTGAGTGATTGTTTTCTGAAGATTGAAGTGACATTAATAAAAGGATCAAGCTTTCTCTTCTTTCACTCCATTTCACGGTATGTCTTACTTTATTTACTAGCATTATTTTTTGTCTTCCATGAGTAGCTAAATTAGTTTTCTAGCCTCACTGTTATTTTCTCTCCGATCCTTCTTCTTTTGAATGGTTTTGATGAAGAGACCCAATGAATCATTTGCATGCCTAAACTAAGCCTTTCTTGTTGAAAGTATTCTTGAAGGCACATGAGGATGGGTTTAGATTTTTAAACTTCTACTTCTTTTAAAAACGTCTCTTAAACTTGTTTTTATTTCATACTTGAACTACTTGATGATTTAATATTCAATTCAAGACGATTTCTTAAAGAAAAGAGTTAACTTTTTCAAACTATCTTATGTGCTTTGCTTAAAACTTTCTAAACTCAATCTTATGCTTTTGCCTATGATCAAGTTGAGGCACTAATGATTTCAAGAGAAGAACGCATCGCTAAGTAGTGAGATAGTGAGCCCAGATCTTCTTTGTATATTAAAAAAACACCAAATCACTCTTCAAGCTTTATAAAAAATCACCTTTTCCAAAGCCTTCTCTAAATTTACAATTTTTCTTTTAATCATCTCCCTTCTGTCCATTCTCTTTTTTAACTTAAAAGAAAGACACCAACTTCATTTTTAGTTACTTAACAAAAACACCGAAAAGCTTCTATCACATTCCTCCTCGTGGACACGACCCGTTAGCCCAAAGCTACACGGTAATTCCTTTCACTTTCATTTTTCAATCAATTTGCCATTTTTTCGCAGCAAAAGTCGCATTTTGGCGGTAATCTGAATGAACTACTGCTAGCCCAGAGGCCCATCACTCTAGTTTTGATGATAATTAACTCATGTAGTTGTAATACTAATGATCTTGTGTTTATATAGTTTCAGATATTTGATCACATAATAGGTGCTTAGCTTCAACGAAAGATTCGAAGTCAAGTTTTGAAGCTAGCACGGTTGAATCAAGAGCTCGCACTTCAAAGATCACATTAAGTACTCAAAGAGGAGTCAGCTCATGGATCAAAGTTTGGACCAAGTCAAGATGGAGAAAAAGATTTTCAAGACTTGAGTCAAGTTTGTAAGTGTTAAGATTTTATATTTTTAGAGAAGATGTAAAGAATAGATTAGTTGTGAATTGCTCAAGCTCATATACACACACAAAATTTATGTGTTTTCAAAGAATAGTTTTGATTTTAGAAAATACCGTTTTAGTTTTGAGCTTCAAAGTATACATCTTATGTTTCATGATTAGAGTTCATCAAAACAAGCTACATATTTTATATGTGCTTTGGATTTCATCATACACATTGTTGATTCAAATATTTGGAAAAAGTTATTTGATGTTTTTATATTATGTGTTTGAGTTTTATTTAAATCAAAACTTTGTTTAGAGCTTATTGTCAAAAACATAGATATTTCATCTTATATGTGTATTGAATCATATTCATACACACTAAGCTTCAAAAGAGTTTAAAATATCTTGTTTTTGTATTTGAACAAGTTTTGAAAAAAAATTTATTTTTCAAATTGAAGTTTGATTTTGAAAAATACGGATTTTAGTTTAAGGCTAAAATTTTTTATCGCAAAAATAGTTCAATATGTTTGTAATATGTATTGATTTTTGATCACACATATTTGTACTTCAAAGTATTTTAATGAACTTATTTTTATAAATTTTCTGTGATTTTATGAGATTTTAAAGGATATTAGTCCAAGTTTTAATCCCTAAAACCCTGATCTTAGCCTTCTGGCGGTCGACCAGCCAGAAGTCAGTCGACCAAGCGGTCGACCAATGTGTATGCACGGAGCCTATCTTGAGGGCCAGTCGACCGATCCAGAGAGTTTACTCTTTGGATCTAGCCCCGGTCAACTGAGCGGTCGACCGGCCAGAAGCAGTGCTCTCTGGTTCTTGCCTCGATCGACCGATCGCTCGATCGATACGTCAAGACCTGGGTGTGGTAGATCGTGCAGCCGACCAACAACCCCAATGGTCATAAATATAACCGTTGGCCGGTCGATCGGCCGGTCGACCGTCCGGTCGATCGGCCAGTCGACCGACAGGCCAATCTAGCCCCAACGACTAGTTTTCTGATGCCTTTATAAATCGGACCTTTGGCCAGATTTTTGGGTAAGATTTTTAAGTTGTTTTCTTGAGCTCTTCTCCAGAGTTTCTAAGCAAGTTTTTAGAGCCTCAATTCCATATCAAAAGAGAGTTTACCAAGAGTTTTCTATAGTGTTTTAGAAAAGGATTTCTTGAGTTTTTTCTCCACAAATCTATCTTGTTTTCTCACACAAACTTGAGCCATCCATTGCTATATAAATCCTCTAGGGATCCTTGTTGTGAGAGTTATTTTTGTGATTAAGAAAAGTATCACAAGTTTTCATTCTTGTATTGTGAGGAGTTGTGGAGATTATGGCCATTGTGAAAAGTGTTTTGTGGTGATCAACTGAAGTGATCATCAAGTATTCCAACTTGTGGATGGAAAAGTTGTAAGAGGTGCGGCCTCGGCAAGCTAGTGTGCTTGCGTGTGTTGTTCTTGCGGGAACAAGTAAGGGACTTGCGGGTCCAAGAGTTCTTGAGGGAGCTCGTTGTATGTGTTGCGGCACTGAGTGATCTTGCGTGATCGATTCTAGTGGAAATCTTTCATAGTGTTGAAGGCGAGATGTAGAGCAAGTGTGCTCGAACCTCGAAACAATTCTCCGTGTTTGTGATTGCTCATCTCTCTCTCACTTGTATTTATATATCTTGCATGCTTATATTGTTTATCTCTTTATATGCTTGATATATTTGTGCTTAATTAAATATATGCTTAGGTTTGCTTGCTCACACTTGTACTCAATCAAGAGAGCCATAGTAGCATCTCAACTCTTAACCTAGAGGAATCTTGAGGAGATAGTCTAGAGCCCTTCACAAGAAATTCGGATACACTCTTGTGTTAAACTTTGTATGTTTGCATAATATCTTTACTTTGTACAATTAGTTTTAATTTCGCATTAGTTTTACATTAGATTAGCTTGTCACCTATTCACCTCCCTTTAGGTGACTTACAATTGGTATCAGAGCTTGGTGCTCTTGATTTGTGTCAATAACTTTGAGTTAAAAATCCTCGTATAGCTAATCACAATATTTATATATGCACACATGGATTTCATGACATCTCCTATGTTTGACATTCTTAACATCCAAATTTAGAAAGTTAAGTATCCATGTACCTAAAAACCCTAGGGATTTATATTTATTTTTCCAATATTAAAGATTCATATTTTATAAATGGCAAAAACCATGAGGCTAATGCAAAAGTTATTCATGCATTAAATAGTACTCTAAATAATGAATATTTATCTAGGGTTGCTAACTTTGATTCGGCTTTTGTAGTATGAAACACCCTTATCTCTCTTGGTGAACAAAAGAAATACTACATGGGAAGTGACTCAGATGATGGAAGTGATGCTTCCAACATATGCTACATGGTCCAAGGGGATGACCCCCTTGAGGTAAATTTCAAATCCGAGGTAGAAGAAGATATTAACATGCCTTATGATAAGCTTGCATCTTTTTACCAAAAATTTCTTCAAAAATATGATTTGTTAAAAGAGGAAAAAGACTTAGTTTTAAAGGAAAATAACACTTTGTTGATGGAAAAACAAATTTTTGAAAAAGGAAAATATTTCTTTATCTTCAAAATTGGATGTTTCTTTTGAAGAAAAAAGTTCTTTAATAAATAAAATTGATTCTATTTCAAGAGAAAAGGAAACTATTTTAAAGGAAAATAACTCTTTGAAAAAGAAAAATATTTTAAAGGAAAAAAATATTTCTAAATAGAAAAATAATTTTGATTCTTTCCATGTCTCTCATGATAATAATGTTGCACCTTCTTTTGATAAAAATGAGATTCATTTATTGAAAAATAGAATTGATTGTTTGAGCTCAACTTTGAGCAATTGTGCATTTAACCATTTTAGATTGGGAATCTTGCTTCAAAAGAAACAAGCTCCACATGTTCATGCACATAACCTATGGCATACATATGCACACCATGCTCACACCCTACATTTTGCATGCTGGAGTGTACACATATACACATTGTGACCGCAAAGGTCATCTTACAAGATTTTGCTTTGATAGATTAAATTCTATAAATTTTGTAAATAAAGATGTTTGGGCTCCTTATAATACTAACCCTCGTAGACCCAAAAAGAAATGGGTACTAAAATTCTCACCTCTTGTGTTTAATGTAGGTGTGGGCTCTCACAAAGGTGAGAGATTGGTGCCTTGATGGTGGATGCATGTGAAGCTAGATAGACATACCCAATTGATGCATCATTATCAAGGAAGTTTGGAGAGAAGACCACCATATTTTGGAGACCTAGAAAATGGTTCATATTGTTTGATAACTATCTCTAACTCCTATTTTTGTTTACATATTTTCTATCATTGATTATTAGCATGTTTTGGTTATAATACTCATTATGTTAAATGCAATATTATTAGACATGTGATATACATAGATAGTCTTTGAGATACACCCATATTTATATGGATTCATACTTTTGTGTTCTCATTTTAGTTTAACTACTATGTATCTACTAGTTCTAAAACACGTGCATTTAGCCTAGCGATCATGTTTGTTTTATGCTTCATATGGTGATTATGTATTTAGATGTAGTTTTCGTTAAAATTTGTGCTTATACTTGTACAAGTAGTGAATTATACTTGATTATTATATATTTGTGTTTCATACCTTATTTGTAGTCATTTCATGTACTTGTATAACCTAGTTTTGATAATTCTTATATTTATACTTGTTTTCTCTATTTTTGTGCATGTTTAGCTTCATGTATATGTTATTTTGATGTAAAACTAATAGATATACATGTATATTTTTGAGTCACTTGCCTTCATATAAAATTTTATTATGGACTCGTTATATTTGGGATATGTATGTATACTTTTAGTTTTGACAAAACATACATGTACATTAAAGCTTGCTTAGTTTTAATGAAAATAAATTATTATGATTTTCATATGTTTTGATGTTTTGAACTCTATTTCTTATTTTCATGAATTTGTTATTCACATGATTCTTATTCACTCACTTTTATACTTACTCATGTAATTGTTTTCATGAGCACATTTTTTTGAGCTTTACATATTTTGAGTGACGTGATATACATGTTTCATGGATATATATTTATTTTATCCTTACTTGAAGGATTTCGTACTAGTTTTTAAATTATCATAAAACTAGTTTCATTTTTCTTCAAATTGGTAGATTTTTCAACTATGCTAAAAATATCTTCAATTCATATTTTTGAAAACCCCTTCCATGTAAGGGAGGTTGGATGGGCGACAATGTCTTGTATGCTCAAATTGAAAATCTTTTTAAACATGTGCATGAAAGGGTGGCAGCTATGAAATATACATGATTTTAATGAAAATTCATTTTTTTACACTCATATTTTTTTCCTATATATGTATGATTCTAATTTCAAGTGATATTTTCATACATACATATATATGATTTTAATTGTGCTTGTTTTACGATGTCTTTGTAGGCTGTCTAAAAATCACCAAAAGACAAGGCATTAAAAGTAGAATTCTAAGTTCTAGACACGAGGCTTGAAACCCGCGTCTCAGCAGCACCAAGGCGCGAGGGTCGAAACCCGCGTCTCAGCAGCATCAAGGCGCGAGGGTCGAAACCCGCGTCTCAGCCAACACTGCAGCACCAAGGCGCGAGGGTCGAAACCCGCGTCTCAGCAGCACCAAGGCGCGAGGGTCGAAACCCGCGTCTCAGCCGCACCAAGGCGCGTGGGTCGAAACCCGCGTCTCAGCAGGTCCAAGGCACGTGGGTTGACACCCGCGTCTCAGTTGTAACCGTCCCGGTTTCAGGGCCAATCACGGCCCACATAAGGGGAAAAGTTAGCACCCATTATGGAGTATTTTTAGGAGGCACGTACGCCCCTGAAACCCTTATAAATAGCCCCGTCGCTATGAAGAAGGTGTCGGATTTACGGACGAATTGAAGAGAGGGGAATTGACAGTCGAATTTTCGGTCAGAGGACTTCTGGAAGAAAAGAGCTCTGAGAGAAAAGAGAGAAAGTTAAACCCTTCAGAGAACTTGCTGTGTTCAAGTTGCTCTTTACCTACCTTCTCTTTGAGAGTTTTGGTAGACAGAGCTGAGTTACTCCATCTACCATCCGAAGAGGAGATCCCTGGAAGGTCTCGACGGTCACCCGGTCAACGGAGAACAAGATTCACTCTCCATCGCCACTTGAAGAACACAGCCTTAAACAAAGGGAGGATTCAAGACTCAACATCCTCCCTCCCTTGTAATCGGAAGACCGATCTGTTGTAATCTTCTATCCAATCAAAAGAATTTTACAATCGAATCCTCCTTTTCTAACGCATACAAGAGATGGCGACTCCGCTGGGGACTACATTTGTCATTGAAGAACAAATCGTGGCGCAAGGTGACGTCCTCCATAAGGGGAAGATGGTCGAATCGCTCGTCGTCGAGTTCGACCAGGTAAAGTATGAAGAGTTTCTCTCTTCCGGCTCCAAGAGCCCAAAGACCCGCGTCTGTCGCAGGGTCTCTATGGGGACTTGCCCTGAAATCCGCTCTGAGTCTCTCTCAGGCGTAGCTGCTGTGAAGGGTGTCGCGGCCAACCGCGCCAAGTGTGACACACGCGCCAACGTCTCTCAGGAGACCCGCGTGACCTCAGGCGCAACGGCTGCAAAGGGTATCGCAGCCAACTGTGCCAAGCAGGATACACGCGCCAACGTCTCTCAGGAGGCCCGCGTAGTCCCAGGCACAACTGCCGTTGCGACCAACTGCGCCATGCGGAACACACGCGTCAACGTCTCTGAGGAGACCCGCGTGGTCAAAATCTCTGGTGTCCAGCCAGTCCACCTTCTCCCTCAGCACCAAGTCGTCGTGGTTTCTCTCCACCTCCACGACGCAACCGAAACGCTGAGCGTCGACAGAGGAGGCGTGCGCGCCAACTGCAAGTTGGAACTTCTGATTGTCCAACTGAGGTAGGACGCGAAGTTCAATCCGGCGCCTTGACGACTCCACGTCCAGCAGACTCCCCAAATTAGGTCCTCTGAAGTCCAACTCACCAAACGCGAAGGCGAAGCCTGCGCGCCTCGTCAGGTACAAGAGGCACGTGCCCTTAGGCGTAGGGCCCAGCAGCCCACTCTCTCTCAAGCATCCCTACCCCGACGCACCAAGCAGCAACGCGACAGCCGCGTCTCTTCTCAACAGATACGCCAGGCACGCGTCCTAAAGCTGCGACGCGAAAACCGCATCTCTGAATCCCGCGTCCAAGCTGTACAGCGCAAGGATGCCTCCCGCCCTCGAAGTTGCGAGGCTAATCTCTTCGATCCTCTTCCCATGGATCTAAGGGATTACTTGACAAAGAAAAGAAGTGCTAATCAAACCACTTCATCATGTTGCTGCCAACGGCTCATCTCCATGCTCTCTGAGTGTCGTTGCGGTTCAGGCGTGAACCAGCAGTCCTTAGTTAGACAGCTGACCCTGATTCCCCCAGCAGCCAAAAGAAGACGCTCTTACAGGCGGAGGATCTTCTCTGACATTGAGTATCCAGAGCTCACTGCTAACATGGCGAGCAGGAGCAGGGGAAAACAGCCTGTAGTCAGCTCCGACGAGTCTGACTCTGAACCGGAAGGAGTGTACCGACACACTCGCACCCGGACCGGGGCCATTTCCCCGATTAACTACAATGCCTAGCCCGGGGCATTGAGATTAATGACTCGCACCCTGCCATTGCAGAGTCGCAGGCTTTAAACTCTTCTGTAGAGAAAGAGGCCTTCACATACATGACGAGCACTCCTGAGGAGACCGCTAAGCGCTTGGAGCAGTAAGCCCAGGTCCAGAAAGAACAACTCGAGATGATTCGTGCGCAGCAAGAATCCATCGACTCTCTCAAGCAGATGCTCGCACAATTGCTCGAAGACAGGAGGAAATCTCCCCCTAGAAAGTTTAAGGACAAACGAAAAGAAGGAGAAAGCTCATCTTCCGAACACTCCGAAAAGAAAGAGCAACCCACCTCTGGTTCGTCTAAATCCTCGTCGCAGGAGAAGAATGATCAAGACCAGGGAAAGGTTCATTCTAAAAGAATGAATCAGTTGGAGCAGCGCCTTGAAGCCCTTACCAATCAGAAAGGTCTCCAAGAAGCAGGAGTGGTCCGCCCATATCCAGCCGAATGGGACCTGGTTCCGTACCTGCCCAAGTTCAAGGCTCCAACCCTCCAAGCATTTGATGGGAAAGGTTCACCGAACCAACACATCTACTATTTCAAGTTCCAAACTGGGAATGTGGTAGATAACGACGCCATCCTGGCGCGTTTATTCATCGGCACCCTAAAAGGGCTAGCCTTTGAATGGTTCATGAAGCTCCCCGAAGGTTCCATCAAGAACTGGGGTGATTTGGAGAAGCTTTTCTTAACACGCTTCTTTGAAGATGACTCGGAGGTCAATATGCCTACCCTTTAGCCACCAAGCAGCGAAAGGGAGAGTCCGTTAAGTCTTTCGTGGAAAGATTCGGAACGTGGCACTCCGATGTCCGAGCGGTATGACCCAGGTTACCCTGGTGGAAACATGCCTCCACAATCTCCAAACCTCACTCCTTGCTCAAATAGGAGTTGCTGAAAGCCGCACCTGGAAACAATTAGTCCAACAAGGTGAACAGGCTGAAGAGATTGTCGCCCGCGTCAGAGCGGAAGAAAACAAACCCAGGCCTGAAAGGTCAACGAGGCGTGCACCAGACACATCCCTCAAAGCCAAAAGGAAGGATAACTTGGCAGCAGAGACCAAGTCCCCTGTCAAACCTCAACCGGTCAAGGGAAGTGGCTCTTCAAGCCAACCACGGGCCAACAAGCAGTATTCCTTCAAGGATGAACATGTCGACTCGCTCTTCAAATTACTCAACAAGAGCAATCGACTGAAGCTTCCTTAAGCTAGGCGCCCCGAGGAAGTCGGTAAAACCGACAATCCCAGCTAGTGCATGTACCAAAGGATGTTGGGACACCCTACCAAGAGCTATTATGTCTTCAAGGACATCCTTCAGGCCCTGATTGACGCGGAGGTATTGAAACTCCGACCAGAGCAGAAGAAGGTGACGGCTAATATGACGTCAGTTCTCCAGTTTGGGAGACAACCCCCAACACCCTCTGGAGTAGTCCCTATCCCAAGAGGAGAGCTGAGAATGGTCAAAACAGACCCGCACCAGCAGCAAGAAAAGGGCTTGGTACCTGTTCCCACACCTCAGGGAGAAGTCATGTGGGTTTATCCTGACCTTATTGATGGCCAGCAATGGACTACTGTAACCAGCAGGATGTCTAAAGGCAAAGCAAAGGCTTCATCCTGCAACGTGGTGTGTGCCTCTTCTCGAGAAGCGAAAACTGATATTCCCCCGCTAACGGACTCAGAAGAGGAGACAATAGTTTGGCCGCAGAACCCAGTCAGCTGGTGGCAGAAAACCCGTTCGGGGCAGCCATATTTGAAAAAGTATGGCGAAGTGGCGATAACTCCTCCAAGACCCACTGCAGAGCCAGCCAAGCCCTCCACGAAGCAACCCGGGGAGAAATAGAAAGAACTTCAGTTTTCTCGAGTTCTTTCGAAGGACGCAGCGGAAGGATCCACGGCACCTTACCGCTTTGATGTCCTGGCTCAACTAGCCAACATCCCGGCGCGGATTACGCTTTATGAGCTTCTTAGACTATTAAAGTCGACCAGAGAAGCTCTACAAGAAGCTCTGGCTAATGCTGAGGTCTTCATGACCCAGCTACTGAAGGAGGAAGATGTAGAGGATTGCCTCCACGCCTCCCAAAATATTCCCTGCATTACCTTCACGGCAGAAGACATGCAAGTCAAAGGGAAGCATGATCGACCCCTTTACTTCGCAGGGTATATTGGATCATCTGAGGTGAACCGCATCCAGGTAGATCCCGGGTCTGCGTTGAGCATCATGCCTCGCAGGGTCATGCAACATCTCGGGATTCCTACTCACGTTTGAGCCCTACCCAGACGACCATTTATTGGTTCAATGCCAATAGTACCCGTCCGATGGGGAAGGTCAAGCTCAAATGCTAGATTGGAGACCTAAGGTCAGAGGTGACATGCTACGTCATAGATGCTGACACCTCCTACAATCTACTGCTGGGAAGACCCTAGACTCATCGCAATTCTATCGTTCCCTCTACTCTCCACCAAGTCATAAAATACATTGACGGGAGTGGAAAGGTGCGAACGCTGATTGCCGAGAGGCATCCGTTCAAGGGAGTGGAGAATTATTTCACATATTCCCTCCTATATCAGGAATCTATGGAAATAGATGAAGTCCCGCGACCAGAGGAACCAGACTCTGGCAATGAAGCCGACACCGAGCTGGAGGAAGATGAGTGTGTGTGGGAGCTAGATCCACCTGTAACGGGCATTAATAAGCCCGATGTTGATAATACCTCCGCCGATGATGTAGGCAGTTGGTACATTAATGAAGAATTAGGTTTAGCGTATTTTTCTGTGTTTGCTTCTGATTCAGTGCCGTCAGACACTAGTACCGACGTGGATGACGATCTCTGGTCGGCAATGGATGCTTTGACATCGTTGCATGTACCAGTGAAATCGTCCTTTAAAACATGTCAAAATGTCGGCGATGCGCAACAATCAATATTCATGGTTCCAGCGAGAAGGAAGGGCCAAAGACCAATTCTCTTCGGACGAATTGAATCCGAAGCAATGAATCATGAAGAATCAGAAAGCGAGCAGGAATCCCCTCAGTTCAGTCATTATGAGCCAAAGGCACTCAGAATGATGAAAAACATGGGGTATGATCTAACCAGCAGACTCGGGTAAAACTTCGGCAAAGGAAGGAGAACGCTACTTCGATCCTTTGTGCCGAAAGGAAAAACACCCGATTATTATCATCAGACTCGCAGGGGGTTGGGCTATGTATCGACTCCGGCTCCATTAGCCTCTGATTCTCGAGAATCATCAGGTCATGATTACTCTTCAGGCACGTCATCATGAGAGTCAAATGTCAGTGTCGGCAACATCTTCAAAGAACTTTCGGTGAACATGGTTTCAACAAGCCACCTGGAAGACGGAGATGAAGAAATGATCCAATCCGATACAGATCCTTAGATCAAATATTTAAATACTCTTTGGGATACCCGCTTTGAACAGCGAGAGCCACCTACAGAAGACAAGGTTGTTCAGATCAATGTGGGGGATGAGGCTAATCCTAAGCCCATCTTCATAAGCGATGGCCTGTCACCTTCGGAAAAAAGGGATCTAATATCTCTTGTTCAAGAATATAAAGATGTCTTCGCTTGGAATTACGAAGACATGCCTGGACTTGATCCTCAAGTGGCTATGCACCGCCTCAACATCAATCCGGATATAAAGCCTGTCAAACAACAACAGCGACGGTTCCGTCCAGAAATAATGGAGGCAATTCAGTCAGAAGTCAGAAAGCTCATAGATTCTGGCTTCATCAGGGAAGAGCAACATCCCGATTGGGTAGCCAACATCGTCCCCGTTGCCAAGAAGAACGGAAAGATCCAAATCTGCATCGATTTTCGTGATCTGAACGAGGCCTGTCCCAAGGACGAATTCCCGCTGCCAATCACAGATGTCATGATTGACAATACATGTGGATTCGAACGAATGTCCTTCATGGACGGATTCTCAGGATATAATCAAATCAAGATGTATCCTGATGACGAAAAGCACACCTCCTTCAGAACACCACTGGGGGTCTACTGCTATACCGTCATGCCCTTCGGACTGAAGAATGCGGGGGCGACATATCAAAGGGCTATGAACGCCATTTTCCAGCAGCAATGCGCAAAACAGTGGAATGCTATATTGATGACATTGCGGTAAAAAGTCGCGCTAAAGGTGATCATATCGCTGATCTAAAGGTTGTCTTCGACATCATGCGGGCCCATCAGTTGAAGATGAACCCTACCAAATCTTTCCTGGGGGTGGCCAGCGGCAAGTTCCTAGGGTTTGTAGTGACTTCCACAGGAATCCATTTAGACCCGGAAAAGGTTCGTGCTATCCAGGAGATGCAACCTCTGAGAAATCTCAAGGAACTCAGGGGATTGCAAGGACGATTGGCGTACATCCGCAGGTTCATCTCAAATCTCTCCGGAAGATGCCAACCCTTCGCTAAGTTAATGAAGAAGGTTGTCTCGTTCATTTGGGACGACGCTTGCCAACAAGCATTTAAGGAAATCAAGCACTACCTCACCCAACCACCAGTCCTTGCAGCTCCGATATCTGAAAAACCTTTCCTGGTATACGTTCGAGCAATGGATCATTCTTTGGGAGCTCTACTAGCCCAGAATGATGATCAAGGACGAGAAAAAGCGATCTACTATCTGAGTAGAACAATGATCGGAGCCGAACATCGGTATAACCCGATCGAGAAGGAATGTTTGGCATTAGTGTTCGCCATTCAGAAAATGCGACACTATCTGGTAGGCCAAACTATAAACGTCATATCAAAAGTCAACCCTCTGAGGTTACTTATGACTAAGTCTTCATCAATGAATGGCCGGCTGGCAAAATGGGCCATATTGCTATCCTAATATGAGATGCACTTTTTACCACAAAAGGCTATTAGGGACAAGCGGTGGCGGATTTCCTAGCTGAGCACCCGGATCCGAGGGCAATCAAACTCTACGAGGATCTCCCAGATGAAGTGGCCGAAGTCTGTTTGACTCTGACATCGTTTGAAAGTCAAGTGTGGCAACTCTTCTTTGACGGTGCATCCAGAACAAGCCCAAAAGGACACCTAGTAGCAGGGGTAGGAGTAGTACTCGTCTTCCCACAGAATTATGTGATTCCCCGAGCCATTTCACTTACCGAATCTTGCTCCAACAATGTAGCGGAGTACAACGCTCTTTTGATTGGGATGCAGTTCGCCGATGAGATTGGCGTTAAAAATCTCGAGGCATACGGCGACTCTAAACTCATCGTCAGCCAAGTTCGCGGGGAGTACGAAGTCAGACATGAAGACCTAATACCCTATTACAACCAACCGTCCACATGGCTCGGAAGTTCACAAACTTCTACATCGACCATGTACCGCGCAGGCAAAATGCGCATGCAGATGAACTGGCATACCTCGCGGCCTCCTTAGCTCTTCCAGCTGGAGCAATGGAGAAGATATTCGTCTACAACCCCGACCTGTATTGCCCGAGAATTGCTCTCAAGGACTATCAGGAGTCAAAGGAAGATTCTCAAAGCAAAGAAGCGCTGGAATTGTCAACGGTCCAGAGCCTAGAGACTGGTGATTCCCCTACATTGACCATGTCCTGTACGGCATCCTGCCTGAAGACACCAAAGAAGCGGCTGCCATTCGAAGGAAAGCCTCCAAATTCTACTATAATGCGATCACACGAATATTGTATCGTCGATCGCATGACGGGATCTTGCTTCGCTGCCTTTCACAAAAAGAGGCACAGGAGGTATTGAAAGAAGCCCATGACGGCATGTGTGGAGCCCATCAACCTGGCCCAAAACTTGCATACCGACTCCAAAGGTTGGGATATTATTGGCCCAAGATGATCGCTGACGCCATCACCTATGCCAAAAGATGTCATGCCTGCCAAGTACATGGCGATTTCATCTATCAAGCACCAGGATACCTTCACTCCATGGCTTCTACTTGGCCATTTGAAATGTGGGGGATGGATGTGGTTGGCCCTATCAGCCCTCCATCATCAAAAGGACATCGGTTTATTTTGGCAATAACCGATTACTTCTCCAAATGGGCCGAGGCCTTCCTTTGAAGGAGGTGAAGTCATCTATGTGATCAAATTCGTGAAACATCACGTCATTTACCGTTTTGGGTTACCTCGGTGAATTGTCCATGATAATGGACCCCAGTTCATCAGCCAGGCTTTCCAGAGATTCTGCGCCAAGTTCAGAATCCAGAGTGTGCCCTCAATGGCATACTACCCGCCGCTAACGGCCTCGCAGAAGCTTTTAACAAGACTATTGGCAAGCTTCTCAAGAAATTCGTCTCGAAAAGTCAACGTGACTGGGACGACAAGCTGGGTGAATGCTTATGGGCTTACCTCACAACTGTGCGAACCCCAACTAAAGCTACACCATTTTCTTTGGTATATGGGTGTGAAGCCGTCCTTCCACTCGAAATCCAAATTCCATCTCTACGCGTCGCCCTGACAGCGGAGATGACAACAAAGGAGAAGCATCGACAGCGACTCCAAGAATTGGAAGACTTAGATGACAAACGTCTGCAGGCCCAACAACAAATCGAGCTTTACCAAGCTCGAATTACCAGAGCCTTCAACAAGAAAGTTAAAGTGCGAACTTTCAAGAAAGGTGACCTTGTCTTAGCCGTCAGAAGACCCATGGTGATGACGCACAAGACAAAAGGAAAATTCCATCCCAAATGGGAAGGACCATTTGTAGTAGAGTCAGTCTACTCAAATGGATCGTATTGCCTCATAACTTCAAATGGCGATACACTCATGATACCGATCAATGGCAGATTCTTGAAGAAATACTATCCTTAGATAGTGTTCTTCCTCAGATCAAGTTCAAAATTACACCTCTGATCAAAATAAGAAGAATTTCTTCATTAAAACATCCGACGCCTCCGACGGCTAAGGATAGAGGAAAATGTTGGCCTCTAAGCCCAACATAAGTCTTCGATAACTCATCATGCTGAGGGGAATAACATGGCTAGCCCAACTCAAATGGTAGTTGGTAAAGGCATATCAAAACCGTGGACAGCTGAGGATGTGCTAAAAATCTTAAGGGACATGTTCCCATTTGATCCGATGCCTCCAACGGCTAAGGATAGAGGAAAATGTTGGCTTCTAAGCCCAACATAAATCTTCGACAACTTATCATGCTGAGGGGAATAGCATGGCTAGCCCAACTCAAACGGTAGTTGGTAAAGGCACCTCATATCCGTTGATAGCTGAGGGTTTGCTAAAAATCCTAAGTGGACTTGACTCCACTCTCCCCTCCAAAATCCCTTACCAATTCTCATCCACAGAATGGTAGGTCTACAAAATACAGTCGTTGCCAAGTTAACACTATACCTCTGGCACTTCAAATTCCACTTGCCAATTCTCATCGATAGAATGACAAGTCTTCAAAATTGCTCATATCGCAAATCAATTTCTGTCAAGTTAATACCACACCTCTGACAAATTACTGTTAAGTTAACACTATACTTCTAAACAGTACATCGAGTTTCTATCAAGTTAACATCACACCTCTAGCAGTCACCTTCCTTCAGACTTCCATATCGAAGTAGAAATGAACGATGCTAAGTTTAACACTACACCTCTAGCATCCAGGTCATCGCCAAGTTCAACAATATACTTATGGCCATGACTTTTCCTCGGACTTCCTCGTTGAAGTCGAGATGACCAATGCCAAGTTCAAAATTACACCTCTAGCATTACCCTCACTGTCAAGTTAAACATCACACCTATGACAGTGACACTTTCAGTTTTCCTAAATGAAAGCTGAAATGCTTCTGAGTCAAGTTAATATCACACCTCTGATTCACATTCTTGTCAAGTTAACATCACACTTCTGGCAAGACAACTTTCAACCCGTTAAGTTAATATCACACCTCTAACGGTAAAAACTTTCCTAGATCCCCCGCGAATCTAGCCTCACTTGTTATTCTCATCAACAGAATAACAAGTCCACTTAAAAACATTGTTAGGTTAACATTACACTATTAGCAGTGTTTTCATTAACTCCCCAGCTGATCTTAATCAAGTTAATCCTAAACCTCTGATAAAAGTTCATCTTCCCTGGGGGTACCAATTCAACCTGTCACTTTCTTTTTATAAAGTGGCAGGCCCACCAAAATTATCTTATCTCTGTCAAGTTAATATCACACCTCTGACAGCATTGTGGGGTTCCTCAGATAGGATCTTTTCTCCACAAAATTTGACTTGTTAAAATTTTCATCATAGTTTTGATAAGCCAAAGATTCTTTGCTTCTATGCGTCTGACTAAAAAGAGACAAAAGAGTTCAAGACAATAGAAGAGACAAAAAGAAAAGTGTCACTTTTATTTATATCCAGGCATATGAAAGTGATACAAAACGCTCTCTTATACAATGAGATTGAGTGTTACAATTAAGGAGTACATAAAGAAGTCCCTCTCCCTCTCAGAGGTTGCACTCACTCCTCAAAGCTGCATACAATTCCAGGTACAAGATGTTTGGAAGGGCATCAAAGTAGGATCAGACATTGTGGCAACGATCAGAAGCTGGTTGCACCACGATGCATGATGTAAACATCGAAGAAGTCCCTGGTTGATCAAGAACAATGGTGTTTCTTGAGGTCGAAAAGCAGCAGAGTCTTCTGACTCCACCTGACCATCCGAAGTGGGGGTGTGATCCTTCGTTGATGAACATCTCTTCCGCCAGAAGGTCGTCCAGTGAGCATGGAGTTTCCTCGATGTCACTTCTGGGGTAAAAGAGGAGGTTTTAAGACCTCACAGGGGATGCTACCCACCACTATATCCACCGCTACCCCCGCTGCCATCCTCACTCTGACCATGCCATGCCAAGAAGCATGACTGGTGCGTCGAATTCAAAGAGATCTTGGCGAGGGTCCGGTCCCCATCTCCTGAAGACAGGAGTCATGACTTCTTCTCCTGTGGTCGACCATCGACCAAGTTCGCTGGCCGATATATTCTCCCAAGGGCCCAGCGAACATGAAAAAGGATGTTCAAGCCTACCTGCAAGGAGCAACAAAATTAGAAAATCTGAAACTTAGTATACTTCAACAGAAGACACTAAGTGATAAACGCAGCTATCGCTGAGGACTTCAGGCGCGGAAATGACCCGCACAATGAACCGCGTCTTCACTGGCAGAAACAGACGCGGTTAAAATTGTGATATACACAGAATTCAGACGCAGTCTCATCAGACGCGAAAATTGCCATCTCCCTGTTGAATGAACAGGAGTTGCAAGATTCAGGCCTGAGACCTCCAGTCGAAGTTAAAATTCTTCCAAGTCAGCGGCCTCAAGGCGCAAGCTCTGTGTGCAAAACCAGCAGCCAGGGGCCAAAGCCCACTGTATTGGCATCCAGAGAAGTTTAAGTCGATGGCGCAAATTCTAGAAAAGGAATGCACCAACTAAGACTTCATCCAGATGATAATATCTCTTTAAGAGATATCAAAATTCAGACTTAGTTGGACTAAAAAAATATCATGGCAAATTGGGACGGCGTACCCGCAGAGGCCTCTATTAAGAGTTGAACTCTCTGCATTGAAGCGCGGACATAAAAGGTGCTCAAAGAGACGCTTTCTGTTATTGAAATCACTTGACAGTGATAATCTTCTGAAGAGACCAAACAGAAGCATGAAAGCTCTGGGTCATCTTCATCCATAGAGGCAAGCCCCTGGTAAAGTCCTTGAAGGGAGAAGATGGAGTCTCTCAGAGCACTCGCTGTTAAAAGAGGATAGTCCAAGTATGGGACTGCTAAAGGAAGGGGGTAAGCCCTATTTATAGGCAGCCCATAATAACCATAATTAATGGTTCATTAATTAGAACCGTCGGCCTTAATGACCGCACGACTGTCAAAGCCCAATGGAAGGCTGACGCGTGGAGCGTCGCTTCGGGAAACATCGAAGACGCTGGTCTCCAACCGCCAGCGCCGGTTTGGCATTAAAAGACATTAACGCCTAAGCCAAATGAAGAACCGACGCGTGGATAACCGCTTCGGGAAACAACGGATGATGCGGGTTCCCAATCGTCAACGAAGACTTGACGTTTGAAAATCTCACAGGATCTTTATGTCAGGCTACACATAACGCCTGGGAAGTTGAACCAAACGCAGATGTGAGAGCCGCATCCAGAGGCTCGCGCCTCTTTTTCAAAAAGTGGCATCCTCCTTCATTCCAAGTTAGAAGACCCTTCGCGTCTCTTGGATGACTCAAAGTTGCTCCGCGTCTCTCGGATAACTCAAGGTTGCGTCCATCAACAAAAGGGACTCATTCTGGGGGTCTCAGTGGGAAAGCACATAAAGCTGCGTCCCGAAGCTTACATCTTTAGCAGAGAAGGCCTATCACCTTCACAAGTGCCTTGGAGCTGCGTCTACATGAATGATGATGGGTCTTGCACCTAGTCTCAGCATCGCGTCCCTGACTGCGTCAATTTTAAGGGGCATAAGACCACATTCTTAATGTATCCTGAACTCTACGCCTGGATGAAGTTAAGGATTGTGGCCAGTGAATCACACTCAAAACTGCGTCCTTCGCGTCCGCTTGAACCGCGTCTTCACTGGCAGGTCAGAATCGCGTGCCTCAGAGTCGCGTCTTTTTTTATGAATCGACGTTGCGTTTCATCAAAAGAACTTAGTTTTACCTAAGTTCAGTATTCACAGTCGGTAGGGGAGCACAACCAAAATCTGTGATTGAGAGGTTGGATTCATCTACAACGGGGCAATGAAGATGGAACAAAAATTTCAACGACTTTTATTATTCAAAAATGATTAAAGTAGAAACAAACACTCTTGGTAAATAGAGTGTCCTTTTCTTTACAAGAGAAAAAAAAGAAGGCTAAAAGTCCTGGTTCGCCAAAGAACGGATTTGTTCTCTAAGGCCATGTATCTCATGTTGGCGCGAATTCTCAGCCTCCATGAAAGCTTGGGCTCGCAGATCCTCCTCGGATAAAAATCTCTTCGCTTGTACTCGGAGGGATTCCAGCTCGGAGGAATAAACAGAGAGATTTGCTTCAACTTGCACCTTGGCAGCCTCTAACTCCACTAGCCTCTTTTCAGAAGTAGCAAGCTTCTGTTCATTAAGAACAATCAAAGCCTCAGCTCTGGCTATAGCAGCCGAGAGTCAAGGATAGCCTGCTTCGCAGCCTGCATGATCATCTCAGATTCCTTTGACTCGACCGCTAGCTTTTGATGATCAGCCTGGAAACCTTCGAGAAGACGGGCTCTTTCGGTCATCTTCTCTTCCACCTCTCTTCGCTCTTGCTCTTGAGCAGCAAGGAGCCTATTCAGAGTTTCCTGGGCCTCATGAAATGAGCCAGCATTCTCCAGGGATCGAAGCTCTCTCAAGTTATGTCCCAACTGCTCCACCAGCAGCAGCCATGCCTTGGCTGGTGAGGGGCCTCCGGCTAAACTGATGTTCTCGACCAGGTTTCCGAGAAACATCCGGGCGAATTCAAAGGAGCTATCCCCAGATAGGATGAAATCAATACATGATTGCATCGAGGCAAAGAACTGCTGCACCATCTGGCGTGTCAGAATCCCCATGGTATCACCACCTAAAGTGCTCCCCGATCCCCTTTCTACAACGGGGTGAGGGATGTAAGCCGGTTCTTCCAGTACAGGAATCGGGCTGACCACGGGTGCGGCTGGAGCAAGAGTAGCCGCCGGCACTTCTGGGGGTACTACGTCCGTAGAAACCTCCACAACCGATGAAATGACAGTAAGCTCGACCTCTTCAGGGTCCTTGGACGAGGTTTGAGCTGTACGGCCTCCCGGGTAGGCACTGACCGCCAAGTCTCCTACCTGAGCTTCCTCAGTGCCCTCTGCAAATTACAAGAATATCAGCTACGACAGTAAAAGGAAAACATTCAAAATATCAATATTTCCTTACCTAGCTGAGGGTCCAAAGATGGCGAGTTCTTAGGCGAACCCTGCAGGGTGGAGGTCTCCCTAACTTTGATGATCGCCCTCTCTTGAGGCATCCCAGTAATAGGAGCCTAAACTCCCTCCTGCTGGGCCAGCTCCTGTATCATCTCCTCGATCTAGGAAGAGCAGCGGCCTCGCTAACCACGACCAGCCCTGCGATATGAAGCCAAATGAAAAAAGAAAACGTCAAAATCCTTTTCCTAGTTAAAAGGTTGAGTTAGGCGAAAAGAGCACCTTCAGTAGATTCAGCAGGAATAACTGCCGCTGGTGGTGACGCCGTCACCAGCTCACACCCATATATTTCCTCCTCCGAGATGTGTGAGAATTTACTCGGATCAGGATGAGCGGGTTCATCATCAAAGTGACCTCATCGCCTGAATCATACCCTTCTTCTTCAGACGAAGAAGACGATAGTGCAACGCGAGAAGCCTCGGCAACCGGGGCCTTGCCACCAAATACCCCAGTGGTAGGGCTGGGGTCAACTACCCGAGGACTGGGGATTAATACACTAGGGGACCCAGGATGTTGTGCCTCATCCCTCCTCTCATGAGCTGAGGAAGACCCAGGCTGAGTTGAGACCCCTGGAATCTCAACATCACCTCCGCTCATTATGTCGACTTCAAGCTGCTCAGCCTCGTCAGCGGCGGTGGGTTTGTCAGCGAACTCCCCTTCCTCTAAAATCCTGGGGGCCCTGCTGCGCAACCCACGGGTGCGGACTAAGGGGGCGTCATCCTCATCTTCCGATTCTTCCCTCTGTTCCTCAACACCAGAAGGGATGTCTTCGGACGGAGAGATTGCGGCCGCCAAGTCTCTCCGGACCTTCTTGGGGGCAGGCTCAACAGTGGAAGTAGAGCCTTGAGGACGCTTACGCGCCACCTGTGGACCCTTTGCTGCTCGCGGCTCCTCCCTTGATACCCTTCTGGTCTCCTTCAGAGCCTTCCGATACTCCTCAACGCCTCGTGAGCGTTTGTTGGACCCCAACTTTGCTTCGTAAGATGCATTGATACTCTCGATGCATGAGTACACCGTAGCAAAGTCAGGCGTTTGGTTGGCCTGGAAGTACCAGGTACAGAAGCTAAGGCTTGTACAGCCTTTCGGTTCCTTGTGGGGCAGACGAAAAAGCGCTTCCCTCCCTCCGGCCACACTATAATACCAAGCCCAAGCACCTTCAAACAAGTTCTCACTGAAGGCGAGTCGAGCATGGGGTTACCGACATACAATTGATCATAGCCGAACTGTCGGGCGAAGCGATTCGGCATGTACGGCTCGATCGTGCACGAATTCCCTTGTCGGAAAAGCACATACCCGGGCCGAATATTGACCAACCATCAGAAAACTCCCGATGACAGCCTCGTGAAGTCATCTGGCCCACGAAGTCAGCAAGTTTATCCCCAAAAGATGCACCAGCAATCTCGAGGAAGCAGCGATTGAGCTGGTAGTTCGAAGCAGTTAGAATGCACCTCCGAATGAAATACATATAAGTATTACACCAGCTTGAACCCTCCAACCGCTGTACGAAAGGGGTAAACCCCTCACTCCAAGACACCGGCGTCATCAGGGAGGGACAGTGCATAACGTACCAAGCCATTAGGTACGTGTAGGGAAGTTCAACCCGAGGGTTGGGACGTTTTACCGTCAGCCTCCCCTCTGAGTCAACAATCGGCTCACCCTGGGAGTCGACAACCTTCTCTACCCTGCACAGACTTTGAGTTAAGGCCCGCAACCCGCTTTGAATACGGGCCGCCATGGCCGGGAGGAGGGCTATGGGCCTACCATAAGCCAGGAGCACCGCCGGGTACACTACGTCGGCAACAATCACTTCATGTGGCAGAGTCGGCACCACACAGCGCTTCAACCACAACATTAAGAAGCCCGCCAACAGTGCTCGATTGGAGATAGGGGTCCGGGCTTGATGATGGAAACTTTTGAAAACCGTGTCAGGTTCGAAAGTATCCTCGTTCGACTCCGTAGTGTAGGAGTCTACAGAAGCCTGAATCCTATCGGCAATCTCCTCGTCAGAGCTGGGAGCAAGTCGGGTCACTGGATGGTCTTTCTGATTGACGCCATTAAACAAGTAGCTTGCCCAAGACAGCTGCTTAACTCCCCTCGCCCTCCAAGAGGTTATCTGGCCGCAAATGTGGAAGTGACATAACACATCCCAATAAGTCTCGTACACTCGAGGAGACGCTTTCTTCAAAAGGTGAAGCTCCTCAGTGGTCAGGACGTATTCCTCATAAGGAGAGTCTCCCATTACCAGCCCCTAGACTTCGTACAACTTGTGCAGGGCAAGACCCATCTCTTCGACCGGAGTGAAGAATGTCCCCGTCAGAGGATTGTAACGCTCTAGGATCCCAAAGAAGTTTTGAGAACTTGGTGGAATACCGTACTGCACGGCCCTGACCGCCTGGTACAATTCCACATGCTCCAACAGGCCTCCAAGATCGGCAAGGACGAAGCTCACCATCTTGCCCCACCAATACTTCTCAGTGGAATGGATCCACCCGGCCGAACGGAAGTCGACCGGAAAATCACCCCCCACTTTCATGAATGCGTTGAGGAAGGTGGTGCCGAGTTTAGGAGTTTCTCCTACTGGGTGATCGGTCCTCAACAGCCCGGGAAACAGGCCGAAAGCCTCCTTATCATGACCAGCATGATATACCTTCTTGGAGCCTAAGTTACCGAGAGTAACCTCAGGGACGGGTCGGGAAAGATCCCATGTCATTTTTCGAGGGACGGACATGTGCTGGAGATAAGATAGTGGGTACATCCTCTCCATGTTCGGAAGAAAGAACCTTCTATCCCCTATCTGACGGAGCCATTTATAATCTCCGTCATGCAAAGATAGCCGCCCTCGCTAATATGGTCTCCAAAAAAGAAAGCAGGCTTCTCCATCGGAGCGCGAGCATTCGTTGTGAATGTCGCGTCAGTCATAAGCTCCCGAAAGGTTGCCGCGTCAACATTGGCGAGCTTCTCCCTTCGCTCCTTTGACTTGTCGGCAGTCACAGGAGCAGTCCTTTGCAGCACAAAGGTTAAATCACGGTCAGCACCACCTACGTGCCCGAAGTGGCGCCTCTTGGAGAGTGGGCTGGAAGAGTGTCGCACTGCATAAGAAAATGACGCTTGATCAGAAGTCTAAATGAAAATGATTAAGTGTCTATAATTCAGACGCAGAAGAGATACTGGACGCAGAAATTATCAAAATCCGCGTCCAAACCTGAGGATCCGCGTCCAGACCTGAGGGCCATGAGGCCAGCAGGGAGTCTGCGTTTTCAAAATCCAAGACTTATGAAAAATATCTAAGTACTTGGACTCGGTGCAAGATTCATAAAAACCAGCGTCTGATGTCACAGAACGCAAGAATCAAGTCTGTGTCCGGATCTTTCACATTAGAAACATTCTAAGTGATGACTCCGGAACGCAAGGCTTACTGGCGTCCTATGTTCAACAAACAAGTATATCCTCAAGTAGATAAAAGCGATAGGGTCATCAAACCCGCGCCTTGTTTGTTAACTCAAAGACCGCGTCTGAGAACCAAATGCGGTTTCGAATCCATGTTGGCGGTTCTCCTTCAAAGAAAGGATTTTTAGGGTTATAAGAACTCCATAAACCCCTCTAATGGCGAAGATCAAGCCTGATGGCGTTATACCTGAGATAGGGGCTTCCTGCATGGAGGAACCGCCCCTTTGGGCCTCAGTGACGACCGCCTTCGACGATGAAGCAGTTCGCTTAGCCTTGGGTGCCATTGTGAAGCAAGAATCTAATGCTAGACGGAAGAGAAGAGAACAAAGAGAACTTCTTTCTCAAAACCCTAACAGATGCAAGCGAAGACGAAAGAGAGATTGATAATGACTCTCTCAATGACTGTCGCCCTTTATAGGCACGGTGATTCGCAAAGATACGCGGCACTTGGCTCGACGCCGAATCACCGCCTGACGCGTGGACAGTGCATTTAATGCAGTGTGAAGTTCGCACGCCAAAAAGAAGGTGTCCCGTCGGCTCCACAGGACACGTGGCAGTGCACTCATGGCATGGCACAGATTCGCACCCAACAGTCGCGCCTCTTCAATGGATGCATCTCTTCAGCTAGGCCATTGTTGCGTCCAATACGTCGCGTCTTTACTCCAAAAAGGTGCGTCTCTCCGAAAGTTCGCATCCTTCCAATCAGCCCAAGAATCGCGTCTGAATAACAGTCGCGTTTTCATTCCAAAAGATGCAGCCCTATGAAAGTCGCAACTTTAAAGCTGGCGTTCAGTCCTTACTTCTGCAAATCAGTTCAACAATACACTGGCACAAGCAGACAACCGTCCACTTCTGGCTTTAAAGTGCACCCATGACAGACTTAAAGCAATCGGGGAGGTTTAGACTGTGCATCTAGACACTCAACACGATCAACTTTGGTGGCTTCAAAGAGTTCCACAGTACACTCACGAAGACCATACTCCAGACAAGATCAAACCCGGAGCATTGACAGTCCAGTCATAAGGGTGAGCTCAGCTAGAGTCCAAAGTATTTCGAAATCCGTCCCACTTAACTGCGGAATGTCGAAAACTTTGGAGGGGGTTCTATAGGCTGTCTAAAAATCACCAAAAGACAAGCCATTAAAAAGCAGAATTCCAAGTTCTAGACGCGAGGCTCGAAACCCGCGTCTCAGTAGCACCAAGGCGCGAGGGTCGAAACCCGCGTCTCAGCAGCATCAAGGCGCGAGGGTCGAAACCCGCGTCTCAGCAGCATCAAGGCGCGAGGGTCGAAACCCGCGTCTCAGTCAACACTGCAGCACCAAGGCGCGAGGGTCAAAACCCGCATCTCAGCAGCACCAAGGCGCGAGGGTCGAAACCCGCGTCTCAGCTGAACCAAGGCGCGTGGGTCGAAACCCGCGTCTCAGCAGCTCCAAGGCGCGTGGGTTGACACCCGCGTCTCAGTTGTAACCGTCCCGATTTCGGGGCCAATCACGGCCCACATAACGGGGAAAGTTAGCACCCATTATGGAGTGTTTTTAGGAGGCACGTACACCCCTGAACCCCTATAAATAGCCCCGTCGCTATGAAGAAGGGGTCAGATTTACGGACGAATTGAAGAGAGGAGAATTGATAGTCGAATTTTCGGTCAGAGGACTTCTGGAAGAAAAGAGCTCTGAGAGAAAAGAGAGAGAGTTAAACCCTTCAGAGAACTTGCTGTGTTCAAGTTGCTCTTTGCCTACCTTCTCTTTGAGAGTTTTGGTAGACAGAGCTGAGTTACTCCATCTACCATCCGAAGAGGAGATCCCTGGAAGGTCTCAACGGTCACCCGGTCAACGGAGTACAAGATTCACTCTCCATCGTCACTTGAAGAACCCAGCCTTAAACAAAGGGAGGATTCAAGACTCAACATCCTCCCTCCCTTGTAATCGGAAGACCGATCTGTTGTAATCTTCTATCCAATCAAAAGAATTTTACAATCGAATCCTCCTTTTCCGACGCATACAGTCTTTAAACATTTTTAAAGCACAAACTGTTTATGCTAAGATTGATTTTAATTCTAAATGATAATTGGTATTTTCACAAGCTTAAGCATTGATTTCAATTGGTATTTTTTTGGTATCAAAATGTACTTCATGTTTCACCTTCAATTGGTATCAAAATCTACTATTGGTATCTTAAAAATTTTGTTTATCTATAAGTGGTACCAATATTTGTTTTGTCAACTACAATTTGATTTTATTGGTATCATAATTCATTTTGTTGACTCCAAGAAATTTCAAAATTTGTTTTAAAAGTGGTTTCAAAATTTTTCAAAATTTGTTTGAAATGAATTGCTTATATGCAAGGGGAATTTAACATCTTCTCTATATATAGATTCATGTTGAGTGTATCTCACATTGCGGAGCTTGACCTCTCTTCTTTATGTGATACACGTGTGTAAGGTGAGCTTAACATCTCTGCTTATACATTGTATACTATGCAATGTACGGGTTAGAGTCTAGTCATCTCTTCTCCATGTAATGCATGTATGCAGGGGGAGTTAGCCTAACGTCTCTCCTCTTCATAAATGTATATCGCCTATACATCTTTCTTGTGTATTTGTCTTCACTCCTTTGTTGATGAGTTGACAAAAAGGGGAGAAGAATTTAGAGAGTTATAAATGCATGCTTAATATTTATTATTTATGCATATATGTTGGTTTGTTTAAGTGCTTTTATTGAATATCCTTATTGTTTATTGCTATGCATGTGTTAAGGGGGAGCTTCTATGAAACATATCTTTAATCCATGCATTTAAAACTCCATGAGTTTGGTCATCATCAAAAAAAGAAAGATTGTTGGCCTAAAGGCCCATCACTCTAGTTTTGATGATGATTAACTCATGTAGTTATAACACTAATGATCATGTGTTTATATAGTTTGAGATATTTGATCATGATCTTAGTAGGTGTTAGCTTCAACGAAAGATTCGAAGTCAAGTTTTGAAGCTAGCACGTGTTGATTCAAGAGCTCGCGCTTCAAAGATCGCATCAAGTATTCAAAGAGGAGTCTAGCTCATGGATCCAAGTTTGGATCAAGTCAAGACGGAGAAGAAGATTTTTAGAGAAGATTTTCAAGACTTGAGTCGAGTTTATAAGTCTTAAGATTTTATGTTTTTAGATAAGATATAAAGGATAGATTAGTAGTGAATTGCTCAAGCTCATTGATTATACTCCAAAATTGTATTTTTATGATCACTTTTACACATATATCCTTGATCATTCCTTTATTAATTAATGCTATTAACCATTTTTTTAATTATGGTGTGTAATTACTTAAATGAGAGGAAGCTTCATTTTATCCCTAATCCAATCTAAAGTTGGATTTTAAATTAAATTGAATCTAAAGGAGGAAAGGATTATTCTTCATCTCCCAAATTCAAGTTCAAAATCAGAAAATAAAGTCCTAGAAGATGAATGGGATAAAACTAATTCTACAAGGAATAAAGAAGATAATTCACATTAAATGGAGTTCAAAATCAATTCAGACCCAAATTCAGACTGTATACGTTTTAAGTATGCATGTTGCACCAATAATATTGTGTAATAACGAGGATGAATTTGTAAAGAGTGGTGGAGAGAAAAAGAGAAGGAGGAAGAGGAAAGTAATGAACAAGTTGAGAGGATGAGAGCTAAAATAACAAGAAGATTGACCTCTCTAATTTCACCACTAAGAAAAACACATTAGAATGATGGAAAGCAACTTAGAGGGAAAAGACCTAAATAAATTTATAGGTGTACCTCTTTTACATTTCATTTCATGTATTGAGGACAATGTATGAGATAAGTATAGGGGAGGGTTTACTAACATACTAACATAGATAGTTTTACTAACAATTTTTTTTCCTCTTTTAAAACTTTTTGAAAAAGAAAACAATACTTTGATTTATTTTTGAAAGTAATTAAGTTAAGTTTAAGAAATAGAAAAATCATAATTAGGATTTCTTAACACTTGGTCAAAATAAAGATTATTTGTTTGATTTTTAGGTTTAGGAGGAAAAATTAAAAAAGTAATTTAGTTTTGATAATTTTACCTTAATGAAATATGCATGTTTTATACACTTACACACTTGGGATTCAAAACAAAGACTCTTGTGTTTTAGAAAAATATATATAAAGTAAACAAATCTAATTATTGATTAGCTAGGTACTTTGGCCTAAGAAAGCCTTGGTACTTACGTGAAAGGTAATTAGATAAGTTTGAAAAAAAATATATATTATATATGTATTAACACATCTAATAATCAATTAGTTAGGTATTAGGGCCTCAAGAAGCCTTGCTACTTACATAAAAGAAAATTAGATGAGTTATACATATTAAAAAAAGAAAAAAAAGAAGTGCTTAAAGGGCAACGAAGTGGTAATACTTCGAACTTTAGCAAAAAAAAAAGTTATATATATATACAAGGCATAAGAGTTGAAGTTGAGGAATCTCGAGTCAAAAATTCACCATCACAAAGTTGCATATGACTTAGAGTAAAATAATAGACTAAGTGAGAAATTCAGTTTTAATTCTAACCTAAATCGATAATAAAATTTTTGCATCAAGACTAAGTATAAGAATGAATAATTTGTTAATCCTATAACTTATAAATTACTTGATTTACTAAAAAAATTATTTCAAATATTCTTCTTTTTCAAAAATGAATTTCGAAAATACAAACATTTTGTTTTTCTTTCTTTATGAATTTTGTGGGTGTAATTTACTAAAAACCCTCACGAGACAACACTCGTCCTTTAGGGTAACCTAGAGGTTTAACGGCTTGTTACACGTCTAAGTGCAATCGTGATTCCTACGAAAGTGAGTTAGATTAGATTAAATTAGTTTCTAACATTTAGTTTTGCTCGAGGACGATCAAAAGATAAGTGTGGGAGTGTGATTGTACTCCAAAATTGCAATTTTATGATCAATTTTACACATATATCCTTGATCATTCACTCATTAATTAATGCTATTAACCCTTTTTTTTATTATTATGGTGTGTAGTTACTTAAATGAGAGGATAAAGATACAAGAAGCTTCATTTTGTCCCAAATCCTATCTAAAGTTGGATTTTAAATTAAATTGAATCCAAAGGAGGATAGGATTATACTTCATCTCCCAAATTCAAGTTCAAAATCAGAAAATAAAGTCCTAGAAGATGAATGGGATAAACCTAACTTTACAAGAAAAAAGGAGGATAATTCAAATTAAATGGAGTTCAAATCAATTTAGACTCAGATTCAGACTGTATACATTTTCGTATTCAGATCATAACCTTTGCTACAAATATTCAAATCCAATGATTCAAGAAATTACAGAAAGAAAACTTGAAGGACTACAATTTGTCTGTTCATCACTCTATCAAATTCAACCATCTGATGAGTCATATACAGCAAAAAACACGCAGACTTGCTGCAGGACTGAATTCCCAATTGAATTAGAAAACCTTCTAATTTGTATCCTATTGTGATTAAATTTGAGGCCTATTTAAAGAACTGAAACCTCTCATTATGTAATATCTACATATCGGAGATCATAACTTAAGATTTTTCTTTTAGTTTCTCTTTCAAATTTCTTTTGTAATTTTTAGATTGTACTTCTACTTCTAATTCAAGATTTATGAGAAGGAGAACCCATTGTAATTCGAGGTGACAGAACAATATAAGGTGCTTTTATTCTTTTCATATCTCTTTTCTTATTTACTTTATTTTTGCTTTTTTTTATATTTTTATTTTTCACTTTCTTCTGCTTGTCATGTTTGAAATCACCTAGAGGAGGGTGAATAGGTGATATGGCTAATCTAGAAACTAAATACGGAAGCTAAAAATTATTTTGCAACACACTTAATACAACCAACAAGTGTAGCCGAATTCCCCGTGAAGGGCTCTGGACTAACTCCTCTTGATTCCCCTAGATAAGGGTTGAGGTGCTATATGAAGCTCTCGTGGTTAAGTATAAGTGAGGCACACAAATACAAGCCAAGCATATAATGGATATATAACAATATGAATGATGCAAGGCACAACACAAGAAAATAGATATTAATGATATGAATGATGCTTTGTACAAATAAAAGAGAGAGAGGGTTTAGAGGCAATGGATCAAACGTAAACACAATGATATGTTCCGAGGTTCGAGCCCTAGCTCTGCGTCCCCGCCTTCACCGAGAAGGATTTCCAATCCACTAGGAGTACCGAACTCCTCTCTCAACCTTACAATACCACCGAGGCAATACAACCATAATCCACCTCTACCGAAGAGGGATAAGGCCCGTAGCCAACAAACAAACTCAATCACCTCTACCGAAGAGGGATACAAACCAATACCACTCCGATCAACCTCTACCAAAGAGGGATACAACAAAACAAGGAGGGTTAACAACTTGGAGGCTTAATCAACCTCAAACACTTCTCTTTTTCTACAAACAAAGATCCTAATAGACTAGGATAGAATGATATAGCTCAAGTGGAAAACTAGGTGTTTGGAAAACAAAACTCAAAGAAATAATCTTGGGAAAACTCTTGAAGATAATAGAAATGAAGAACAAACACAAATCTCCCAAAATACTATTTTCTTTGATTTTTTCAAAAACCTAAAACAAATAAGATTGATCTTTTGGCACAAAACACTTTTGAAAACTTGTTTTAAACACTAGAGAAACACTGAAAATTTTCTTATCAAAAGTCTTATCAAAATTCCCAAAGAGATGGGGTATTTATAGCCCCAAAAGAAAACTAGCTGTTAGGCTGATCTGTCAGCCTGACAGGCTTGCGGTCGACCGGCCGGTCGACCGCCAACGGTCATAAATATGACCGTTCGGGCAACCCGGTCGACCGCCTGGTCGACCGCCCAGATACAGATAGCAAAGCTCTCTGGTCCGGTCGACCGCCCGGTCGACCGGCCAACTGTGTCTGCCAGACGTGCACAAGGCTGTGCACATCGGTCGACCGCCCGTCGACCGGATCCTGGCTCGGTCGACCTTGCGGTCGACCGACCTGGCCTGTCAGCACAGCTCTGGGTCAGAAAAATATGTTAAAATATTTCTAAAAATTCTTATAAGTCTTCTAAAAATCCAAAAAATAGTTTTATCATTTTTCATGGGTATACAAACTTGTGATAAATAATTCAAGAAAAAAATCAAACATTTTGAACCATTTATGTGTCTTGCAAATATTATCAAAAACAAAAAACTATATTTTATCAAACTTGGATTTTTCAATACATGAATAGGAAAGTCAAAATAAGTTTGTTTAAAAGTTTAAGCATGTATGTATATCGAACACATCTAATATACATAAAAACAATTTAAACTTGTTTTGATCTAAACTATTCATGAAAACCAAAATCCATAAAACGTGTGTGTTGTGCACTTGAGCATATCAACTATTCTTATCTTTACACATGGATCTAAAACATACTAAACTAAACTATGGATACCTAAGTCTTATTGACGATCTTCATCTTCAAGTTGACTCGGTCCAAACTCCGTGATCCAACGAGCATGGCTATGAATGATCTTGACGCTCGGGCTCGGGAATCACCAAGTGAAGGCTTCCAAACTCCTCTTTTTGAAGCAATCACTAACTAATATCTTGTTACATGATCTGAAACTAAAATCACAAGATTATTAGTAAACATAACTACATGAGTTAATCATCATCTAAACTAGAGTGGAAGGCCTCTGGGCCAACAATCTCCCCCTTTTTGATGATGACAAAACTCATGGAGTTATATATGCATGGATTAAAGTTAAGCTTCAAAGAAGCTCCCTCTTAACTCATGCATAGCAGTAAACAAATAAATATGCAATGTAAGCTCTTAAACATGAATGCATAGATATGCATAAAACGTGCTCTTGATATCAATAAAAATGTGTTCTTAAATAATGCTCTTGATACCAATTAAACAATTAAACGATAAACTAATAAATAAAACTAAACATACATATAAAATATGCATAAACGACAAATACTTCTCCCCTTTTTTTCAATCATCAACAAAGGGGTCCAAGTAAAAGCAAATCAATAAATTTTTCTCCCCCTTTTTGTTCGAAACAAAGAATCAATAAAGGGGTGACATCAAACAAATCAATAATAAGAATATATGTGATATACATTCATGAAGAGGAAGACGCTAAGTTAACTTCCCCACATATATGCATTACATGAAGAAAGGATGACAAGCCCTAATTCACATAACACAAAATATGCAATGCATAAGAAGAGATGTGAAGCTCCCCCTACACACGTGTATCGCACAAAGAATAGTTATCAAGCTCCTCAATATAAGATACACTCAACATGAATCTATATGTAGAAAGGATATTAAGCTCTCCTTGCATATATGCAATCATATCAAAACATTTTTAACATTTCTTATTAAAACATTTTGAATTTTCTCAATAAGATAAATTTGATACCAATTAAGAATGTGTCAAAGTAGTGCATCTTGATACCAATTGAAAGGAAACATAAAAAAACGTTGATACCAATTTTAAGAAAACAAAAGAAAATCTTGATACCAATTGAAAACATTCAAATAAACATCTTGATGCAAAATGATACCAATTGAAATTATTATTTTCTATCATAAAGTAAGGAGTGAAATACAAAACCAATGGTAAACCAAATATCAATTGAAAGATAAAATATAAGTTTTCTCCCACTTTATGAAATACCAATTAAAACAATGTCAAGCTTGTATTAGAATACCAATTGAAAACTAATCAATTGAAACATGATGATCATTAAAACTCAAGCTTAGCATAAACAAATATGTGTATGAAGGATTAGATACCAATCTAAATTGATACTATTTGAAGTGAAAGCATACATATACAAAATATATATATATAAGTATACAGCAAATGTCAATATTGATACCAATTGAAAGAATCCAATGATACCAATTGAAATAACAATAATATCAAGTGTATATCTCATATTACCTATCCTCCCAACCATGTTCAAGTTTAAAATAATTTTCACTATAAAGCATACATGAGCATGATCTCCCTCCAACCACCCTTAGAAGGTAAGGGTTTTCAAAAATAGGTTTAGAAAATAAAGTTTGTTTGAAAACTCTACCATATGAAGAATACAAACTAGTTAAAAAAAAATTTGTAAACTAGTACGAAATCCTTCAAGCAAGGGATAAAATAAAATTGTATTTCATGGAAAACATGTAAGTCACATGGTCACTAAACACTCAAAATCCATTAAGCTCATACATACTCATGAAAACACAATCATGAGAAACATTTTAAAAGAGGTGAGTGTGCAAGTGTAATGTGAAACATATAATCATGAAAATTGGCAATTAAGCTCAATATTCCTTAAAACATGAAAATCATCAAAACTTATTTAATCTTTAAGGCATATGTATGTCTTATACAAACTAAAGTATACATACATATCCAAACATAACGAGTCCACAAAGATATATACATGAAGGCACGTGGCTCAAAGGATGTATATGTATAACAATAATTTGGATAAAATGGACATATACATGAAGTTAAACAAGAAATCATAAAACAAATTCAAAAATTGGAATACAAGTTTAAAATGCATGGATCATCTAAACTAGACTATACTAGCACATCTAATGGGTTCAAATAAGCATTCAAGCTCAAACATATATAGATGTATTTGTGGGCCACTATATGTACAAGTATATACTAAGTTTTAATGAAAGCTAACATCTAAACATTTAATCAATGCATGAAGCATAAAAACAAGATATGAATAAACATGAAAAACATAAACATGATTATTATATAAATTCACATCTTATTAGAGCTATGATATACATGATAGCTAAACAAAGGTGAGAACACTAAAATAATAGTCCATATTAAACATGGGTGTCTCAAAAAGCTATACATGCATGTCAAGGGTCTAATAAACATGACATTAACATAATAATCTATAAACATCAAAACATGCTATAAATAATGAAATGAAGGCATGTAAACAATATAGGGAATTAGAGATTGATTCCAAAACCGATGAAGGCACCTCTCTAGTTCTCCAAACCATGGTGGTCTTCCCACCAAACTTTTCTTGAAAGTGATGCATCCAAATAGTAGTCTTCATGAAGCTCGGAACGCATCCACTCCAAGGTACCTATACTCTCACGTCATGTGAGAGCCCATACCTATATCAAAAACAAGAGGGATGGTCTTTGGTACCCACAACTTTTTGGGTCCATGGGGGTTTATCCCTTCTCTAACCCAAACAAAATTATTTGCTAAATTAGAAACATGTATACGATCATAGCAAGATTTAGCAAGGTGGCCCTTACGTACACAATGTGTACATGTGTACACATGAGCATACATGGTGTGATGGTGGTGACCGTGGGAAGCATGTGTATGCCGTGGATGGTGTGCATGCATAATAGGAGCTTGTTTCTTCCGAAATAAGGATTCCATCCGTGTATGGCTCTTGGCACAATGGCTCAACGTGGAGCCCAAACAATCCATGTTCTCCTTTAACAAATTTATAACTTTTTCAATAGTTGAAGAAATGGAACATGCAATGGGTGATCTAGATGGAACTACCCTAGCATGGCAAATATGAGCATCAATATTATTTTTTCAAAAATTCATTTTTCTTTAAACAAATTTCTAAATCCTTTGAAATAGAATCAATTTTCATTTTTAAAGAATTATTTTCTTTTAAAACAAAATCAAGTTTTGAAGTTAAAATTTTATTTTTCTTCAAAACATCATTACAATCATTTCTAGATTTTAAAACTTCATTTTCTTTTAGGGCAAGGTCAAGTCTAGATTTCAATGAATCCCTCTCATTAGAAATCTCCTCTTTCTCTTGCAAAACCAAATCAAGTTTTGAACATAAAACCTTATTTTCTTTATTAATTTCAAAACTCTTCTTTTTCAAAAGATTATATTTTTCAATCAATTTTTCACACACAATTGAAAGTTCTTCATTTAAAGCATTAGGATCAACATATTCATTTGAAGAACTAGCACAATCATCATTATCTAATTGAGTTTCTGAGTGTACCTCAAGGGAGTCATTCCCTTGGACCATTAAGCATTGTGACTCGGATTCTCCACTAGATTCCTCTGGTTGAATTGGTAATTGAAGCTTGGAGGTGGATATGGTTGTCAATTTGTTCCACACTGCAAAGGCAGAATCAAGATTAGAAACAAGCATAAGATAATCTTTTGAAAGCGTGCTTCTAATAGCCTCAAGGGCTAGTGCATTGGCCCCTATATGCTTGCTATCACTAAGGTAGGATTCCTTGGTAATGGCAAGGTGAACCTTATATCCTAGGGCTTGTAGGTAAATGGACATCCTAGTCTTCCAAACAACAATGTTGGAAGGGTCGAACATAGGTGGGGTCATGCAGTCCATGGGTATAAACTATATGTGTGCAAACAAGCAAAATGCAAATGATAGATTAGCAAACTAAGATCTCACTCCTAGGATGTTAAGCCTAAGTATCAGGAGCGTAGGCTCTGATACCAATTGAAATCACCTAGAGGGGGGTGAATAGGTGATATGGCTAATCTAGAAACTAAATGCGGAAGCTAAAAACTATTTTGTAACACACTTAATATAACCAACAAGTGTAGTTGAATTCCCCGTGAAGGGCTCTGGACTAACTCCTCTTGATTCCCCTAGATAAGGGTTGAGGTGCTATATGAAGCTCTCGTGGTTAAGTATAAGTGAGGCACACAAACACAAGCCAAGCATATAATGGATATATAACAATATGAATGATGCAAGGCACAACATAAGCAAATAGATATGAATGATATGAATGACGCTTTGCACAAATAAAAGAGAGAGAGGGTTTAGAGGCAATGGATCAAACGCAAACACAATGATATGTTCCGAGGTTCGATCCCCTAGCTCTACGTCCCCGCCTTCACCGAGAAGGATTTCCAATCCACTAGGAGTACCGAACTCCTCTCTCAACCTTACAATGCCACCGAGGCAATACAACCACAACCACCTCTACCGAAGAGGGATAAGGCCCGTAGCCAACAAACAAACTCAATCACCTCTACCAAAGAGGGATACAAACCAATACCACTCCGATCAACCTCTACCAAAGAGGGATATAACAAAACAAGGAGGGTTTACAACTTGGAGGCTTAATCAACCTCAAACACTTCTCTTTTTCCACAAACAAAGATCCTAATAGACTAGGATAGAATGATATAGCTCAAGTGGAAAAACTAGGTGTTTGAAAAATAAAACTCAAAGAAATAATCTTGGGAAAACTCTTGAAGATAATAGAAATGAAGAACAAACACAAATCTTCCAAAATACTATTTTCTTTGATTTTTTCAAAAACCTAAAACAAATAAGATTGATCTTTTGGCACAAAACACTTTTGAAAACTTATTTTAAACACTAGAGAAACACTGAAATTTTTCTTGTCAAAAGCTTGTCAAAATCCCCAAAGAGATGGGGTATTTATAGCCCCAAAAGAAAACTAGCCGTTAGGCAGATCTGTAAGCCTGACAGGCTTACGGTCGACCGGCTGATCGACCGCCAGCGGTCATAAATATGACCATTGGGGCGACCCGGTCGACCGCCCTGTCGACCGCCCAGATACAGATAGCAAAGCTCTCTGGTCCGGTCGACCGCCCGGTCGACCGGCCCACTGTGTCTGCCAGACGTGCACAAGGCTGTGTACGTCGGTCGACCGCCCGGTCGACCGGATCCTGGCTCGGTCGACCTTGCGGTCGACCGACCTGGCCTGTCAGCACAGTTCTGGGTCTGAACTGGGTCAGAAAAATATATTAAAATATTTCTAAAAATTCTTATAAGTCTTCTAAAAATCCAAAAAATAGTTTTATCATTTTTCATGGATATACAAACTTGTGATAAATAATTCAAGACAAAAATCAAACATTTTGAACCATTTATATGTCTTGCAAATATTATCAAAAACCAAAAACTGTATTTTACCAAACTTGGATTTTTCAATACATGAATAGGAAAGTCAAAATAAGTTGTTTAAAAGTTTAAGAATGTATGTATATCGAACACATCTAATATACATAAAAACCATTTAGACTTGTTTTGATCTAAATTATTCATGAAAACCAAAATCCACAAAAGGTGTGTGTTGTGCACTTGAGCATATCAACTATTTTTATTTTTACACATGGATCTAAAACATACTAAACTAAACTATGGATACCTAAGTCTTCTTGACGATCTTCATCTTCAAGTCGACTCGGTCCAAACTCCGTGATCTAACGAGCATGGCTATGAATGATCTTGACGCTCGGGCTCGGGAATCACCAAGTGAAGGCTTCCAAACTCCTCTTTTTGAAGCAATCACCAACTAATATCTTGTTACATGATCTGAAACTAAAATCACAAGATTATTAGTAAACATAACTACATGAGTTAATCATCATCAAACTAGAGTGGAAGGCCTCTGGGCCAACAATGTTTACCATGAGTAGCTAGATTTTTCTCATGACTTACTAAGATATCACCACCATCACATCTAATGTCTAGTAGATAACCAGATTAGATCTATGCATGCCTATTCCAAATTTTATTCTTGAAGACTCATTAGGATAGCAACTAGGTCAAATATTTGCTAATACTTTTTAACTATTTTTCTTAATCTATGCTTGATGAAAATCTTGATATTTTAATGTTAAACTTTGATTAGTGTTATTTCAAATAGGGTTAAGATTTGCAAAATATTTTCTAATGATTTTTTCCTACTTTATACCTGATTGACAATCTTGATATTATAACGTTAAAACTTGGATGGTTTATTTCAAATCATAATCTAGTTTCGATCCTATGTATCTTACTTGATTTTGTGGTAGAATATCATGTTTAGGATTTGAAGTGAAATAATTATCTATCTAGCATTACCATATATGGTGGTTGATTATTAGTAAGCTGTGAAACTTTCTTTTAGTTTGATTTTTTATCCACATACAATCCATCCCATCTTTTTCACGTTCTTTAAACAGAGAAGATAAAAAGAAGACAATATTACCGAAAAGCTTCTATTGCATCTCTCCCTGGGGTTCAACCCGTTTAGCTCTTACTACAGCGGTTAAATTGCAAAGATTCAGAGTTTATACCAATCACATATACTTTTCATATTCTTTGTACTCTGTTTTGTGCAATCAAATTTTGGCGCCATTGTCGGGGAGGAACGTTATTTTTTTATTTACTAATTGGTTATTTTTCTTCTTTATTTTTCATATAAAATCATAAAAATTTCCCCCTGGCCTATCCAAATTTTTTGGGTACAATTCAGTTGATAGGTCGATACCATCTTTCCATCCATCAATCTCTTTTTCAAATTATCATGACTATCGCCACCCTACTCCATCATCTTTTACATCCTATCCTATAATTGGGTACAATTATTAGGAACCTCAAATTGACTAAAGTTTTGAAAACCTTTTTGAAGATGAACTTAACTGTTTGGATAATTCGATTAGGGATGTCTTGGTTAGTTACATACCTCCAAAAGATATAGTTTATTCAAGTTTGAGGAGATGTATGAGGATTAACTCATATTTCTAAGTATTCATGTTGCACCAATAATATTGTGTAATAACGAGGATGAATTTGTAAAGAGTGGTGGAGAGAAAAAGAGAAGGAGGAAGAGGAAAGTGTGAACAAGTTGGAGAGGGTGAGAGCTAACATGACAAAAAGATTGACCTCTCTAATTTTACCACTAAAAAGGATACATTGGAATGATGGAAAGCGAGTTAGAGGGAAAAGACCTAAATAAATTTATAGGTGTACCTCTTTTACATTTCATTTCATGTATTGAGGACAATGCATGAGATAAGTGTAGAGGAGGGTTTACTAACATACTAACATAGATAGTTTTACTAACAATTTTTTTCCTCTTTTAAAACTTTTTGAAAAAGAAAACAATACTTTGATTTATTTTTGAAAGTAATTTAAGTTTTTTAAGAAATAGGAAAATAATAAATAGAATTTCTTAACACTTAGTCAAAATAAAGATTATTTTTTAATTTTTAGGTTTAGGAGGAAAAATAGAAAAAGTAATTTAGTCTTGATAATTTAACCTTAATGAAATATGCATGTTTTATACACTTAAACACTTGGTATTCAAAACAAAGACTCTTGTGTTTTAGAATATATATATATATAATAAACAAATCTAATTATTGATTAGTTAGGTACTTTGGCCTAAGAAAGCATTGGTACTTACATGAAAGGTAATTAGATAAGTTTGAAAAAAATTAAAAAATATATCATATATATATATTAACACATCTAATAATCAATTAGTTAGGTATTAGGGCCTCAAGAAGCCTTGATACTTATACAAAATAAAATTAGATGAGTTATACATATTATAAAAAATGAAAAAAAAGAAGTGCTTAAAGGGCAACGAAGTGGTAATACTTCAAACTTCAGCAAAAAAAAAAGTTATATATATATACAAGGAATAAAAGTTGAATTTGAAGAATCACGAGTCAAAAATTCACCATCACAAAGTTGCATATGACTTACAGTAAAATAATAGACAAAGTGAGAAATTCTGTTTTAATTCTAACCTAAATTGATAATAAAATTTTTGCAATGAGTTAAGTATAAGAATGAATAATTTGATAATCCTATAACTTATAGATTACTTGATTTACTAAAAAATTATTTCAAATATTCTTCTCTTTCAAAATGAATTTTGAAAATACTAACATTTTTTTTTTTTTATGAATTTTGTGGGTGTAATTCACTGAAACCCTCACGAGACAACACTCGTCCTCTAGGGTAACCTAGAGGTTTAAAAGCTTGTTACACGTGCTAAGTGCAACTGTAATTCCTACTAAAGTGAGTTAGATTAGATTAAACTAGTTTCTAACATTTGGTTTTACTCAAGGACGATCAAAAGATAAGTTGAGGTGTGATTATACTCCAAAATTGCATTTTTATGATCACTTTTACACATATATCCTTGATCATTCCTTTATTAATTAATGCTATTAATCTTTTTTTTTTATTATGGTATGTAGTTACTTAAATGAGAGGATAAGGATACAAGAAGCTTCATTTTATCCCTAATCCTATCTAAAGTTGGATTTTAAATTAAATTGAATCCAAAGGAGAAAGAATTATGCTTCATCTTCCAAATTAAAATTCAAAATCAGAAAATAATGTCCTAGAAGATGAATGGAATAAAGCTAATTCTACAAGGAATAAGGAGGATAATTCAAATTAAATAGAGTTCAAAATCAATTTAGACTCAAATTTAGACTGTATATATTTTAGTATTCAGATCATAACTTTTGTTACAAATATTCAAATCTGATGATTCAAGATACTATAGAGAGAAGACGTGAAGGACTAAAATTTATTTGTTCATCCCTCTGTCATTTTAGCCATCTGATAAGTCATATTCAGCAAACAACACACCAACTTGCTTCAGGACTGAATTCCGTATTGAATTAGGAAACCTTCTAACTTGTATCCTATTGTGATTAGATTTGAGGCCTGTTTAAAGAGCTGAAATATCTCATTATGAAATATCTCCATATCGGAGATTATGAACTTAGGATTTTTTTTAGTTTATCTTTCAAATTTCTTTTGTAATTTTTAGATTCTACTTCTACTTCTAATTCAAGATTTGTGAGAAGGAGAACCCATTGTAATTCGAGGTGACAGATCAGTACAAGGTGCCTTCTTTCTTTTCATATCTCTTTTGTGATTTACTTTATTTTTTATTTTTCTTATTTTTTATTTTTTGCTTTCTTTTTCTTGTCATGTTTACCATGAGTAGCTAGAGTTTTCTCATGGCTTGCTAAGACATCACCACCATCACATCTAATGTCTAGTAGATAACCCGATTAGATCATATGCATGCCTACTCTAAATTTTATTCTTGAGGACTCATTAGGATAATCAACTAGGTCAAATATTTGCTAATAATTTTTAACTATTTTTCTTAATCTATGCTTGATAAAATCTTAATATTTTAATGTTAAACGTTGATTAGTATTATTTCAAATAGGGTTAAGATTTGCAAAATAATTTCTAATGATTTTTTCTTACTTTATACTTGATTGACAACCTTAATATTGTAACGTTAAAACTTGGATGGTTTATTTCAAATCATAATCTAGTTTCTATCCTATGTATCTTGCTTGATTTTGTGGTAAAATATCATGTTTAGGATTTGAAGTGAAGTAATTATCTATCTAGCATTAGCATGTATGGTGGTTGATTATTAGTAAGCTGTGAAACTTTCTTTTAATTTGATTCTTTATCCACATACAATCCATCCCCTCTTTTTCATGTTCTTTAAACAGAAAGATAAAAAGAAGATAATATTACCGAAAAGCTTCTATCGCATCTCTCCTTGAGGTTCGACCCGTTTAGCTCTTACTACCACGGTTAAATTGCAAAGATTTAGAGTTTAAACCAATCACATATACTTTCATATTCTCTGTACTCTGTTTTGTGCAATCAAATTTTGGCGCTGTTGTCGGGGAGGAAACAATATTTTTTATTAACTAATTGGTTATGTTTCTTCTTTATCTTTCATAAAAATTCATAAAATTTTCCCCGTGGCCTATCCAAATTTTTTTGGTACAATTCAGTTGATAGGTCGAGACCATCTTTCCATCCATCAATCTCTTTTTCAAATTATCATGACTATCTCCACCCTACTCCATCATCTTTTACATCCTATCCTATAATTGGGTGCAATTATCAGGAACCTCAAATTGACCAAAGTTTTGAAAACCTTTTTGAAGATGAACTTAACTGTTTTGGATGATTCGATTAGGGATGCCTTGGTTAGTTACATACCTCCAAAAGATATAGTTTATTCAACTTTTGAGGAGACGTATGAGGATGAACTCATATTTCTAAGTATTCATGTTGCACCAATAATATTGTGTAATAACGAGGATGAATTTGTAAAGAGTGGTGGAGAGAAAAAGAGAAGGAGGAAGAGAAAAGTGATGAACAAGTTAGAGAGGATGAGAGCTAAAATGACAAAAAGATTGACCTCTCTAATTTCACAACTAAAAAGATACATTGGAATGATGGAAAGCGAGTTAGAGGGAAAAGGCCTAAATAAATTTATAGATGTACCTCTTTTACATTTTATTTCATGCATTGAGGACAATGCATGAGATAAGTGTACCGTAGGATTTACTAACATACTAACATAGATAGTTTTACTAACAAATTTTTTCCTCTTTTAAAAACTTTTTGAAAAGAAAATAATATTTTGATTTATTTTTGAAAGTAATTAAATTAATTTTAAGAAATAGGAAAATCATAATTAGGATTTCTTAACACTTAGTCAAAATAAAGATTATTTGTTTTATTTTTAGGTTTAGCAGGAAAAATTGAAAAAATAATTTAATCTTGATAATTTTATCTTAATGAAATATGCATGTTTTATACACTTACACACTTGGGATTCAAAACAAAAACTCTTGTGTTTTTGAAAATATATATATAAAAATAAATAAATCTAATTATTGATTAACTAGGTACTTTGGCCTAAGAAAGTCTTAGTTCTGACGTGAAAGGTAATTAGTTAAGTTTGAAAAAAATTTAAAAAAATATATCATATATGTATTAACACATCTAATAGTCAATAGTTAGGTATTAGGGCCTCAAGAAGCCATGGTACTTACACAAAAGAAAATTAGATGAGTTATACATATTAAAAAAAAGAAAAAAAGAAGTGCTTAAAGAGCAACGAAGTAGTAATACTTCGAACTTCGGCAAAAAAAAAGTTATATATATACAAGGCATAAGAGTTGAAGTTGAAGAATCCTGAGTCAAAAATTCACCATCACAAAGTTGCATATGACTTAGAGTAAAATAACAGACTAAGTGAGAAATTCAGTTCTAATTCTAACCTAAACTGATGATAAAATTTTTGCATCGAGACTAAGTATAAGAATGAATAATTTGATAATTCTATAACTTATAGATTACTTGATTTACTAAATTTTTCTTTTCAAATATTCTTCTCTTTCAAAAATAAATTTTGAAAATACTAACATTTTCTTTTTCTTTCTTTATGAATTTTGTGGGTGTAATTCACTGAAAACTCTCACGAGACAACACTCATCCTTTAGGGTAACCTAGAGGTTTAATGGCTTGTTACACGTGCTAAGTGCAATCATGATTCCTACGAAAACGAGTTAGATTAGATTAAATTATTTTCTAACATTTGGTTTTACTCGAGGACGATCAAAAGATAAGTGGGGGGTGTAATTGTACTCCAAAATTGCATTTTTATGATCACTTTTATACATATATCCTTGTTCATTCCTTTATTAATTAATTCTATTAACCCTTTTTTTTGATTATGGTGTGTAGTTACTTAAATTAGAGGATAAAGATACAAGAAGCTTCATTTTATCCCTAATCCTATCTAAAGTTGGAATTTTAAATTAAATTGAATCCAAAAGAGGAAAGGATTATGCTTCATCTCCCAAATTCAAGTTCAAAATCAGAAAATAAAGTCCTAAAAGATGAATGAGATAAAGCTAATTTTACAAAGAATAAGGAGGAAATTCAAATTAAATGGAGTTCAAAATCAATTCAGACTCAGATTCAGACTGTATACGTTTTAGCATTCAGATCATAACTTTTGTTATAAATATTCAAATCTGATGAGTCAATATAATACAGAAAGAAGACTTGAAGGACTACAATTCGTCTGTTCATCACTCTGTCAAATTCAGCTATCTGATGAGTTATATTCAGCAAACAACACGTCAATTTGCTGCAGGACTGAATTCTCTATTTAGGAAACCTTCTAAGTTGTATCCTATTGATTAGATTAGAGGCCTATTTAAAGAGCTGAAATCTCTCATTATGAAATATCTCCATATCGGAGATCATAACTTAGGATTTTTCTTTTAGTTTCTCTTTCAAATTTCTTTTGTGATTTTTAGATTCTACTTCTATTCTAATTCAAGATTTGTGAGAAGGAGAACCCATTGTAATTCGAGGTGACAGATCAATACAAGGTGCTTTCGTTCTTTTCATATCTCTTTTGTTATTTACTTTATTTTTGCTTTCTCTTATTTTTTTATTTTTCGCTTTCTTTTGCTTGTCATGTTTACCATGAGTAGCTAGATTTTTCTCATGGCTTGCTAAGACATCACCACCATCACATCGAATGTCTAGCAGATAACCAGATTAGATCATATGCATGCCTACTCCAAATTTTATTGAAGACTCACTAGGATAAGCAACTAGGTCAAATATTTGCTAATACTTTTTAACTATTTTTCTTAATCTATGCTTGATGAAAATCTTGATATTTTAATGTTAAACATTGATTACTGTTATTTCAAATAGGGTTAAGAATTGCAAAATACTTTCTAATGATTTTTTCTAACTTTATACTTGATTGACAACCTTGATATTGTAACGTTAAAACTTGAATGGTTTATTTCAAATCATAATCTGTTTTCTATCCTATGTATCCTGCTTGATTTTGTGGTAGAATATCATGTTTAGGATTTGAAGTGAAGTAATTATCTATCTAGTATTAGCATGTATGGTTGTTGATTATTAGTAAGCTGTGAAACTTTTTTTTAGTTTGATTCTTTATCCATATACAATCCATCCCTTCTTTTTCACGTCCTTTAAATAGAGAAGAAAAAAGAAGATAATATTACCGAAAGTTTCTATCGCATCTCTCCTTGAGATTCGACCCGTTTAGCTCTTGCTATAGCGGTTAAATTGCAAATATTTAGAGTTTAAACCATCACATATACTTTTCATATTCTCTGTACTCTGTTTTGTGCAATCAAATTTTGGCGCGTTGTCGGGGAGGAAACAGTATTTTTCATTTACTAATTGGTTATTTTTCTTCTTTATCTTTCATAAAAAGTCATAAAAATTTCCCCGTGGCCTATCCAAATTTTTTTGGGTATAATTCAGTTGATAGGTCAAGACCATCTTTCCATCCATCAATCTCTTTTTCAAATTATCATGACTATCTCCACCCTACTCTATCATCTTTTACATCCTATACTATAATTGGGTGCAATTATCAGGAACCTCAAATTGACCAAAGTTTTGAAAACCTTTTTGAAGATGAACTTAACTGTTTTGGATGATTCGATTAGGGATGCCTTGGTTAGTTACATACCTCCAAAAGATATAGTTTATTCAACTTTTGAGGAGATGTATGAGGATGAACTCATATTTCTAAGTATTCATGTTGCACCAATAATATTGTGTAATAACGAGGATGAATTTGTAAAGAGTGGTGGAGAGAAAAAGAGAAGGAGGAAGAGGAAAGTGATGAATAAGTTGGAGAGGATGAGAGCTAAAATGATAAAAAGATTGACCTCTCTAATTTCACCACTAAAAGGACACACATTGGAATGATGGAAAGCGAGTTAGAGGGAAAAGACCTAAATAAATTTATAGGTGTACCACTTTTACATTTTATTTCATGCATTGAGGACAATGCATGACATAAGTGTAGGGGAGGGTTTACTAACATATTAACATATATAGTTTTACTAACAATTTTTTTCCTCTTTTAAAAACTTTTTGAAAAAGAAAACAATACTTTGATTTATTTTTGAAAGTAATTAAGTTAATTTTAAGAAATAAGAAAATCATAATTAGGATTTCTTAACACTTGGTCAAAATGAAGATTTTTTATTTGATTTTTAGGTTTAGGAGGAAAAATTGAAAAAGTACTTTAGTCTTGATAATTTTACATTAATGAAATATGCATGTTTTATACACTTACACACTTGAGATTCAAACCAAAGACTCTTATGTTTTAGAAAGAATATATATATAATAAACAAATCTAATTATTGATTAGCTAAGTACTTTGGCCTAAGAAAGCCTTGGTACTTACGTGAAAGGTAATTAGATAAGTTTGAAAAAGATTAAAAAATATATCATATTTGTATTAACACATCTAATAATCAATTAGTTAGGCATTAGGGCCTCAGAAGCCTTGATACTTGCACAAAAGAAAATTAGATGAGTTATACATATTAAAAAAAAGAAAAGAAAGAGTGTTTAACGGGCAACGAAGTGTTAATACTTTGAACTTCGGCAAAAAAAAAAGTTATATATATACAAGGTATAAGAGTTGAAGTTGAAGAATCCCGAGTCAAAAATTCACCACCACAAAGTTGCATATGACTTAGAGTAAAATAATAGACTAAGTGAGAATTTTTTTTTATTTCTAACCTAAATTGTTAATAAAAATTTTGCATCGAGACTAAATATAAGAATGAATAATTTGATAATCCTATAACTCATAGATTACTTAATTTACTAAAAAAAATTATTTCAAATATTCTTCTCTTTCAAAAATAAATTTTGAAAATACTAACATTTTGTTTTCTTTCTTTATGAATTTTGTGGGTGTAATTCACTGAAAACCCTCACGAGACAACACTCGTCCTCTAGGGTAACTTAGAGGTTTAATGGCTTATTGTACATGCTAAGTGCAATCGCGATTCCTATGAAAGTGAGTTAGATTAGTTTAAATTAATTTCTAACATTTGGTTTTACTCGAGGACAATCAAAAGATAACGTGGGGGTGTGATAGTACTCCAAAATTGTATTTTTATGATTACTTTTACACATATATCCTTGATCATTGCTTTATTAATTAATGCTATTACCCTTTTTTTGATTATTGTGTGTAGTTACTTAAATGAGAGGAAAAAGATACAAGAGCTTTATTTTATCCCTAATCCTATCTAAAGTTGGATTTAAATTAAATTGAATCCAAAGTAGGAATGGATTATGCTTCATCTCCCAAATTTAAGTTCATAGTTAGAAATAAAGTCCTAGAGGATAAATGGGATAAAGCTAATTCTACAAGGAATAAGGAGGATAATTCAAATTAAATGGAGTTCAAAATCAATCCAGATTCAGATTCAGACTGTATACGTTTTAGTATTTAGATCATAATGTTTGGTAAAAAATATTCAAATCTGATGATTCAAGATACTATAGAAAGAAGACATGAAGGATTACAATTCATCTGTTCATCTCTCTGTCAGATTTAGCCATCTGATAAGTCATATTCAGCAAACAACACGCCAACTTGCTGCAGGACTGAATTCCCTATTGAATTAGGAAACCTTCTAACTTGTATCCTATTGTGATTAGATTTGAGGCCTATTTAAAGAGCTAAAATCTCTCATTATGAAATATCTCCATATCGGAGATCATAACTTAGGATTTTCTTTTAGTTTCTCTTTCAAATTTCTTTTGTAATTTTTTGATTCTACTTCTACTTCTAATTCAAGATTTGTAAAAAGGAGAACCCATTGTAATTTGAGGTGACAGAACAATACAAGATGCTTTCGTTCTTTTCATATCTCTTTTGTTATTTACTTTATTTTTGCTTTTTCTTAATTTTTTTATTTTTCGCTTTCTTTTACTTGTTATGTTTACCATGAGTAGCTAGATTTTTCTCATAGCTTGCTAAGACATCACCAACATCACATCTAATGTCTAGTAGATAACCAGATTAGATCATATGCATGCCTACTCCAATTTTATTCTTGAAGACTCATTAGGTTAAGCAACTAGGTCAAATATTTGCTAATACTTTTTAACTATTTTTCTTAATCTATGCTTGATGAAAATCTTGATATTTTAATGTTAAACGTTGATTAGTGTTATTTCAAATAGGGTTAAGATTTGCAAAATATTTTCTAATTATTTTTTCTTACTTTATACTTGATTGACAACCTTGATATTATAACATTAAAACTTGGATGGTTTATTTCAAATCATAATCTAGTTCTATCTTATATATCTTGCTTGATTTTGTGGTAGAATATCATGTTTAGGATTTGAAGTGAAGTAATTATCTATCTAGCATTAGCATGTATGGTGGTTGATTATTAGTAAGCTGTGAAACTTTCTTTTACTTTGATTCTTTATCTACATACAATCCATCCCCTCTTTTTCACGTTCTTTAAACAGAGAAGATAAAAAAAAAGATAATATTATCGAAAAGCTTCTATCGCATCTCTCCTTGAGGTTCGACCTGTTTAGATCTTGCTATAGCGGTTAAATTGCAAAGATTCAGAGTTTAAAACCAATCACATATACTTTTCATATTCTCTGTACTCTATTTTTTGCAATCACTCATATACACACAAACAAAATTTTTATGTGTTTTCATAAGAATAGATTTGATTTTAGAAAATACCATTTTGATTTTGAGCTTCAAAGTATACATCTTATGTTTCATAAATAGAGTTCATCAAAACAAGTTTATATATTTTTATATGTGTTTTGAATTTTATCCATACATATTGTTAGTTCAAATGTTTAGAAAAACTTATTTGATGTTTCTATATCATGTGTTTGAGTTTTGTTAAATCAAAACTTTGTTTAGAGCTTTTTGTCAAAAACATAGATATTTCATCTTATATGTGTATTGGATCATATCCATACATACTAAGCTTAAAAAGTATTTAAAATATCTTGTTTTTGTCTTTGAACAAGTTTTGAAAAAAATGTTTTTCAAATTGAAGTCTGATTTTGAAAAATAGGGTTTTGATTTAAGGCTAAAATTCTTTATCGCAAAAATAGTTCAATAAGTTTGTAATATGTGTTGATTTTTGATCACACATATCTGTACTTCAAAGCATTTCAATGAACTTATTTTTGTAGATTTTATGTGATTTTATGAAATTTTATAGGATATTATAAGACCAAGTTTTAATCTCTAAAATCCTGACCCTTGCCTTCTGGCGGTCGACCGACCGGTCGACCGAGCCAGAAGTTGGTCGACTGAGCAGTCGACCGATGTGCACAGAATGTGCACAGAGCCTGGTTGAGAGCCAGTCGACTGGGCAGTCAACCGATCCAGAGAATTTACTCTCTGGATCTGGCCCCGGTCCACCAAGCGGTCGACCGACCAGAGAGCAGTGCTATCTGGTTCCTACCTCGGTCGACCGACAGGTCAAGACCTAGGTGCGATCGACCGGCATCCTTAATGATCATAAATATGACCATTGGCCGGTCGACCGCCCACCGGTCAACCCTGGCCCCAACAGCTAGTTTTCAGATGCCTTTATAAATTGGACCTTTGGCCAGATTTTTGGATAAGATTTTTAGGTTGTTTTCTAAAGCTCTTCTCCAGAGTTTCTAAGCATGTTTTTAGAGCTTCAATTCCATGTCAAAAGAGAGTTTATCAAGAGTCTTTTCTTGTGTTTTAAAAAGAATTTCTTGAGTTTTTTCTCCACAAATCTTTCTTATTTTCTCACACAAACTTGAGCCATCCATTGTTATATCAATCCTCTAGGGATCCTTATTGTGGGAGTTATTTTTGTGATCAAGAGAAGTGATCACAAGTTTTTATTATTATATTGTGAGGAGTTGTGGAGGTTGTGGCCTCAGTGAAAAGTGTTCTGTGGTGATCAAGTGAAGCGATCACCAAGTGTTCCAACTTGTGGTTGGAAGAGTTGTAAGAGGTGCGGCCTTAGCAAGCTAGTGTGTTTGCGTGTGTTGTTCTTCCGAGAACAAGTAAGGGACTTACGGGTCCAAGAGTTCTTGAGGGAACTTGTTGTAAGTGTTGCGGCACCAGTGATCTTGCGACATCGATTCTAGTGAAAATCTTTCATAGTGTTGACGGCGGGGACGTAGAGCAAGTGTGCTCAAATCTCGAAACAGTTCTCCTGTGTTTGCGATTGCTCATGTCTCTCTCTCTCATTTATGTTTATATATCTTGCATATTTATATTGTTTATCTCTTTATATGCTTGATATATTTGTACTTAATTGAATATATGCTTGGGTTTGCTTGCTAACACTTGTAGTCAACCGAGAGACCCATAGTGGCACCTCAACTCTTAATATAGAGGAATCTTAAGGAGATAGTCCAGAGCCCTTCACCGGGAATTCAGCTACACTATTGTATTATACTTTGTATGTTTGCATAATAGCTTTACTTTGCGTAATTAGTTTAAATTCCTCATTAGTTTTGCATTAGATTAGCTTGTCACCTATTCACCCCCCTCTAGGTGACTTACAACTGCTAACCTGTATTTTTTGCATGTTGGTTAATTTGCAAAGTTTAAGTTTCAGCAGCCATTTATTTTCTTGTTTAACTCACTGTACATTTTTTATTAACCTCAACAGTAACTTATTGCATGTTAATATTAAAAACGGTTTAGACTTTACATTTAGGCGCATGTTTAATTCGTTTACTTTTACATTACTGTTGAAGAATGCTTTTACATTACCTCTAGGTGACTTACAACTACTAACCTGTATTTTTTGCATGTTGGTTAATTTGCAAAGTTTAAGTTTCAGCAACCATTTATTTCTTGTTTAACTCACTGTACATTTTTATTAACCTCAACAGTAACTTATTGCATGTTAAATATTAAAAACGGTTTAGACTTTACATTTAGGCGCATGTTTAATTCGTTTACCTTTTACATTACTGTTGAAGAATGCTTGACCAAAGATATGTGTACATTGCATATAGCTTAGGAAAAATATTTTGAGTGATTCATATTTCTTATGTGTTGCTTCTACTATATACTTGTAAACTACACTAAAACGAACTAAGGGCGTATCCTTAAACGAGATAAGGTGGGAAGTCATTACCCTCCCTTAGCCCACAAACCATCTCCTCACTCACTAACCAAGCCTAACTAAAACTTTGTAAACGTTAGCCCTAGGGACATCTCAGACTTATTTAGAAGACTGACCTAAGGGGAAAGTTGTTAGAGTTTGACTCTTATCAAATAGGTGTCCAAAGTTGGGAATTGAGAGGCGTAACCTCGAAAGATAATGGTTTGGCATAATTAGGATAGCTACTTAGGCACGATATCTCCCACTAGTCTTGCCCCTATCTGGCCGATTAACTTGTGATTAGATTGCCTCCGTGGACAGTCTAACCAGTTAGGAGTCGTCTAGGTCTAAAGTCTACCCTAACCTAGGCTAGATTTTTCTCTTTTTATTTGTTTATTCGTTTGTTTATTTTTGTTATAATATCTTTGTGATATGCATTACAATTAAAATTATCCAATGTATATAGTGATTCATACTTCACCCGGACCTTTTTTGACTCGAATATTATAAACCCGACATTTCATAACTCTAACCAACAGAGTATACTAGATTGGTCTTATCTGAATCAATATATGCCCCAGTCTCAATATTATAAACAAGATTAAAATAATCATCACCACTCTTCACGGAGTCAGTGGGGATATAACTCCCCAGAGTCTAGGTCAACCACCTTGCCAACATACTTCTTTTCTAGAACAACACTAATAGATGAAAAATCAGATTTCGAAAAGAGGATGGAAGCCTTGATCAAGTCCAAAATGATAAGATTCTATAACTCTTGCATGAATTCGAGTAACAAGTTCAAAACTTAACGGACTCACAATCCCATCAAAATTTTCAGATCAAAGATCCTTACACCATTTTTCAAGTCCCACGAGAAACAAAAAGAACCTATTGACTTGAAAATCATGATTCAGTACTAAAATAATTTCATACAATCAAATTTTGATTGTACCTAGTTTATCAATTGAAAATCACCTAGAGGGGGGAGAATAGGTGATAATGCTAATCAAGGGCAATTAAAAAAAATCTAAAGCTATAACAATCACAATCAAGAATCACAAGAAGAATGCAAGCAAGTAAGTATGATGAGCAAGTAATAAGTGCAAGCAAAGTAGAGTAATAATTGCAAGAATGTAAACCAATCGCAAACACAAGGATATATTATCGAGGTTCGAGCACCCAGCTCTACTCCCCGCCTTCCCCAGAAGGATTCCGACCACTTCCACTATCACAAAGAACAATTACAATGGAGTACCCAACTCCTACAATCTCAAGAACAAGTAATTATCTTGGTAGTCAAAAGACCACAAACTCTCTCTTTCAAAAATCTCTTCCCTTACAAAGGTCCTTAGAGAATAATGAGTAGAATTGAAGCTCTTTTGTGTAAGGAAAAGAAATTGAAATCAGAGAAAAACTTTTGAAAACCCTTCAGAAATTTGAGAGAATTTAGCACAAAAACCAAGAACTTTGAAAGCCTTAAACTTTTGAATTTTAGCAATAATAGTTGTTGTGACCAATCTCTCCCCAAACACCCCTATTTATAGGAGAGGGCTAGGGTTTAGGGATAAAACATAGTTACTGATGTTTAGGAGGTAATTAGATCAAAATATATCCTTAAACGAATTTTTTTAAACGCAAAAGACAAAATAAACAGCTCTTAAAAAATCTGCCCGTTACTGTTCAACGGCTACATCGGTCGACCGGGCCGGTCGACCGGTAGTACAAAATTCCGACCGTTACAGGCTATCGGTCGACCGGCCCGGTCGACTGATACAAACTGTGACTCAAAAATAAACATCGGTCGACTGCCCCGGTCGACCGACAGACATGCACACGGATACGTGCATTCTGCCAGGACCTCGGTCGACTGGTCCGGTCGACCGGACCAGCCTGACATAGACTCGGTCGACTGTCGGTAGACTGCCGGTCGACCGGATCAGGTCAGAAAACGAAATAAAGACAGAATTTTGAGAAGAAAAATATTTTTAACAAAACTATTTTAAACAGGAATTCAGTATAACATAAAAAGAAATTTGTAGAAGAAAGATTTTGTACTAAAATATTTTTGTATATTTTATAGGAAATAAACTAAGAAATAGTATATGCGCAAAAACGTGTGTGATTGAGCTTCAAACCTATCCACTATTCTTTAACATACTATAAACAGAAAAACAAAATACATGTAGACTTCTTGAGCTATCTTCAAGTCTTTGAGCCATCCAATGCCTTGCTAGTGCCTTCTCTTCTATGATCCTTCCTTGATGTGCAATTTGCATTCCTTACTTGGTGGAACTTAGAAGTTCTTGCAATAGCTAAGCAAATGGACTCTAAACATGGTACAAGACCTGAAACTCATCTTAGCAAACTTGTTAGTACCAAATAGCACTAATTTGGTTTGTCATCATCAAAACACAAAACAATTGGAGAGTGTAACCTCTTGGGCCAACAATCTCCCCCTTTTTGATGATGACAAAACAAATAGGCTATTAACAAAAATATAGGGTAGGAGAAAACTCCCCCTCAAAATATGCTATAATTAAAAGCATAATAATATGCTCTAGATACCAATAATTGAAATGATGCACCAATTATTGAAACCAATTAAAACAAAATTAGAAAACCCAAAAATTGCTCTTGATACCAAAATACCAAAACAACTAAAACACAAGAATTCATAAAATCAAAACATATAAATTCATAAAACAAATCTTAAAATTAAAGCATATAAATTCATATGGAACCAAGACCAAATGAACTTATTTTTGTCATGTAAACTTATTATCCCCCTTTTTGTCATACATCAAAAAGGGTTATGAAAAACATGTTATTCAATAATACAAACATTAAGTTCTCCACAAATAAACGAAAATCTAGCAAAATCAAGAGGTTTAGTGAAAATATCGGCTAGTTGTAAATCCGTGAAAACATAATCAATATCTATATCACCTTTCTCAAAATGATCTCTAAGAAAGTGATATCTAATCTCAATGTGCTTGATCTTACTATGTTGATTTGCATTTTTGGTCATGTGTATAGTACTAGTATTATCACAAAATATTTTTATATGATCAAAGTGCAAATCTAAATCAAGGAGAGTATGTTTATCCAAAGGACTTGTGCACAACAAGCCCCCGCGGCAACATACTCCGCCTCGGCGGTTGAGAGAGCTACGAAATTTTGTTTCCTAGAGGACCATGAAACAAGACAATTACCAAGAAATTGACATGTCCCACTAGTACTCTTTCTATCTACTCTACAACCCGCATAGTCGGCATCCGAATAACTAGTCATTGAAAAATCTATAGTTTTGGATACCAAAGACCCATTCCAATAGTGCCCTTAATATAACGAATAATGCGTTTTACCGCAATAAGATGAGACTCTTTAGGACACGATTGAAATCTAGCACAAAGACACACACTAAACATGATATCCGGCCTACTTGCCGTCAAATATAAAAGACTTCCTATCATGCTTCTATATAATTTAATATCAACATTTTTACCTTGTTTGTCCTTATCAAGCTTGGTTGTAGTTGTCATTGGAGTGTTGCAAGCCATTGATCCTTCAAGCCCAAACTTCTTTACTAGCTCCTTTGCATACTTGGCTTGGTTAATGAAGGTTCCGTCTTGCAATTGCTTGATTTGGTCCAAGGAAGAAATTGAGCTCACCTTGAAGACATTTCAAATTCAAGTTGCATGACTTTCTCAAAATCCTTGCACAAAAGCTCATTTGTAGATCCAAAAATTATATCATCAACATAAATTTGCACAATTAAAATATCATTATCAACATGCTTAGTAAAAGAGTTGTGTCTACTTTGCCTTTAATAAAATCATTTGAAATGAGAAAACTAGAAAGCCTTTCATACCAAGCTCTTGGAGCTTGTTTCAATCCATACAAAGCTTTATCAAGTTTAAAAATAAAATCGGGATGAACATGATCAACAAAACCGGGAGGTTGAGCAACATAAACTTCTTCATTAATAAAACCATTCAAAAATGCACTTTTCACATCCATTTGAAAAAGTTTAAAATTTTTAAAACATGCAAAAGCTAGTGTCATCCGTATGGCTTCAAGCCGTGCTACGGGTGCAAAGGTCTCTTCAAAGTCAATTCCTCAACTTGAGTGTAACCTTGGGCCACTAACCTAGCTTTATTCCTAATGACATTTCTGGACTCATCCATCTTGTTTCTAAAGTCCACTTAGTACCAATTGTTGGTCTATCGTGGGGCTTAGGAACAAGGTGCCAAACTTGGTTGCGCTCAAATTGATTGAGTTCCTCTTGCATGGCAAGCAACCAATATGGGTCCGTCTCGGCTTCGAGAATGCCTTTGGTTCAAAATGAGAAATGAAAGCAAAGTTACCACATAGGTCATGGAGTTTGGAGCGCGTTGTGACTCCTTTAGATGCATCACCCAAGATGAGCTCCTTAGGATGATTTGTAGCGTATCTCCAAGCTTTAGGAAGCGGTTGAGTGCTTTCCTCCTTATCCTCTTGAACTTCACCAATAGGATCTAGCTTTTCTTCTTGAGCGGGTGAGTCCTTTAAGGATAGTCTCTCCATGTCTTCACCTAATGGTTCAAACTCTACAACATTCTCAACAAACACATTAGATTCTTCAAACTTAACATGCATGGATTCTTCAATGGTTTGAGAAGATCTAATGAAAACTCTATATGCTTTGCTAGTAGAGGAATATCCAACAAAGATAGCCTCATAAGCCTTAGCATCAAATTTACCCAAATTATCCTTAGTATTCAAAACAAAACACTTGCATCCAAAAACTTTAAAATATGCAACATTAGGTTTTCTAGAATGATACATTTCAAAAGAAGTTTTTGAAGAATTTTTGCATAAATAAATACGATTCGATATATAGCATGCGGTGTTTACGGCCTCGGCCCATAAATATTGAGGGAGGTCATATTCACTTATCATTGTCCTAGCCATCTCTTGAAGTGTTCTATTTTTCCTTTCTACAACTCCATTTTGTTGTGGAGTTCTAGGACAAGACGTTTCATGCTTAATTCCCTTTTCATCACAATAAGTCATGAAGAGTTGGTTAATAAACTCACCACCTCTATCACTCCTTATTCTCAAAATCGGAAAACCCTTTTCTTTTTCAACTCTTTTTCGAAAAATCTTAAAATGAGAAAAAGTTTGATCTTTATTTTGCAAAAAGAAAACCCAAGTAAAACGGGAGAAATCATCAACCAAAACAAATGCAAATCGACTTCCATTTAAACTCTTAGTTTTAGTTGGTCCAAAAAGATCCATATGAATTAATTCTAAAGGCCTAGTTGACATGATATCCTTGATTGGTTTAAAAGAAGACTTGGTTTGTTTCCCAAGTTGGCACGCACTACAATGCGGTCTTTCTCAAAATCCAAGCAAGGTATACCCTTCACCAATTCCTTTGAATTAATCCTAGAAATATGGTCAAAAGATGCATGTCCTAGTCTTCTATGCCAAAGCCAAGAATTTTCATCAAAAGCATTCAAGCATTTAGTAGAACAATCTAAATTGAGCATGTCAATAATATAAACATTATTATCACGAAAAACCGGTAAGAATACAAACATCGGATTTAACATCAAAAATCTTGCATGAGGAATCATCAAAAACAACTTTAAGTCCACGGCCACAAAGTTGACTAGTGCTAAGCAAATTATGTTTTAAACCATCTACTAAAACAACATTCTCAATATAGGAGATGCACCAATTTGAATGTTACCTATACCGATGATAGTTCCTTTGGAGTCACCCCGAAGGTGACGGTGCCACCTTCCATGTACCTTGATAGGGTTGTGAAGTTGTTGATATCCCACGTCATGTGTCTCGAACAACCACTATCAAGGTACCACCGCTCCCTACGTCTTGGAGCCTTGGTGTGTACCTACATCAAACATTTTAGACTTGATTTTGGTACCCACATTTTCTTGGGTCCATGAGGTTAGAGCCATTAACCCAAACAAGATTATTTGAACTATGCAATTTATCATAACAAATTTAGCTAAATGTCCATTTTTGCCACAATAAGTACATCTATACACTCTACCATATCTAAAAGCATAGTGAGTGTGTGATTTGTGAGCATGGGCATTGTGAGCATGAAAAGATTTAGCATGAGAAGTATTATTTGAAGTGTGAGCATGTGGAATTTTAGCATGAGAATCTTAACATGAGAAGTGTGCTTTTTGGAAAACTTTTCTTCAAGCTTCTTGGTGTTAAAAGCACAATCTTTCAAATCTTTTCAAAATCAACCATTTTGGTTCTTAAGGAAGAAATTTCTTTATTATCAACAATAGGGGTTTTACCCTTACAAGAAATCTTATAAGCGTCAAATTCATTTTGAATTGAAACAAGATTGGAAGAAAGATCATCTTTTTCTTTTGAAACCAAGCAAGTTGATTTTTAAGAAAAGCAACTTCTTTTTGTAATTTAAAGCATTCCATTTCTTGTTATCATAAGTTTCGGAAAGCTCTACAAAAGCATGAACTAGAACTTCCTTACTCAAATCATCATCATCATCATCAAGGGATTGAGGGGTTACCTTAGGTGTGTTTGCCATGAAACACATATTAGCTTGATCCACCTCCTCTTCGGACTCGCTTTCCGAATCCCATGTTGCTTTGTAGGCTTTCTTCTCCTCCGGTTTCTTTGGCTTGAAGGAGGAAGTCATCTTCTTCTTGAACTCCGGACAATCCGCCATGATGTGTCCGGGTTTGCGGCAATTATAGCAAATGATCTTCCGCTCCTCTTTACCTTCGAATCTTCTCCGGAAGTTGAACTTGTTCTTTCGGTACAACCTCTTACATTCCGCACAAGTAGAGTTAGCTCCTCATCTTCTTCTTCGTCTTCATCATCGTCATCATTGGTGGATGAAGTCTTGAAGGCTATGGATTTCTTCTTTGAAGTAGTGGCTTCTTCTCTTGCCTTCTTCTCCATCTCATGGGTCTTTAAGTTCCCAATGAGACTAATGATGTCCATCTCATCCTTGTCGTTCAACTCCTTTAAGGTGGTGGCCTTGATCTCCCATGAAGAAGGAAGAGCCCGTATCACTTTGCGCACCTTTTGATCGTTGGAGATGACGTCACCTAATGAAGAAAGACCATTTGTAATTTTAGTGAAACGAGTAATCATACAATCAATGGATTCATCATCAAGCATTTTAAATGATTCATATTGAGACCTCAAGAGATCTATCTTAGCTCTCTTGACTTGTGAAGTCCCTTCATGTGTGACCAATAAGTGTTGCCAAATCTCATAGGCGGATTGGCAATGATTACCCGTGTAAGGTCATCCTCATTCAAGGCGGTTAAAAGGGAGTTTTGGGCTTTTGAGTTAGCCTCATATTCTCTAAAGTTGAAGTCGGTCCAAGTGCTCTCATCACTATCGGGTGCTATGTAGGTTTGGTCAGGACTTAGCTACCAAGCTACCTAGTGATTGCAAAAATATAGTCATCCTAACCTTCCAAATGGGAAAATTTAGGCCATCAAATTTAGGTGGGGATTTAATGTTGTCGGCCATGTTTACTAGTGTATGAATGGATGAAAAAAATTGTTGATTAGCAATATTTTAAGGATCTCTCTATGGATGTTAAGCCAACCTAGAGTCCAAGCTCTGATACCAATTGAAAATCACCTAGAGGGGGGGTGAATAGGTGATAATGCTAATCAAAGGGCAATTAAAAAAAATCTAAAGCTATAACAATCACAATCAAGAATCACAAGAAGAATGCAAGCAAGTAAGTATGATGAGCAAGTAATAAGTGCAAGCAAAGTAGAGTAATAATTGCAAGAATGTAAACCAATCGCAAACACAAGGATATGTTATCGAGGTTCGAGCACCCAGCTCTACTCCCCGCCTTCCCCAGAAGGATTCCGACCACTTCCACTATCACAAAGAACAATTACAATGGAGTACCCAACTCCTACAATCTCAAGAACAAGTAATTATCTTGTAGTCAAAAGACCACAAAACTCTCTCTTTCAAAAATCTCTTCCCTTACAAAGGTCCTTAGAGAATAATGAGTAGAATTGAAGCTCTTTTGTGTAAGGAAAAGAATTTGAAATCAGAGAAAAACTTTTGAAAACCCTTAAGAAATTTGAGAGAATTTAGCACAAAAACCAAGAACTTTGAAAGCCTTAAACTTTTGAATTTTAGCAATAATAGTTGTTGTGACCAATCTCTCCCCAAACACCCCTATTTATAGGAGAGGGCTAGGGTTTAGGGATAAAACATAGTTACTGATGTTTAGGAGTAATTAGATCAAAATATATCCTTAAACAAATTTTTTAAACACAAAGACAAAAATAAACAGCTCTTAAAAAATCTGCCCGTTACTGTTCAACGGCTACATCGGTCGACCGGGCCGGTCGATCGGTAGTACAAAATTCCGACCGTTACAGGCTATCGGTCGACCGGCCCGGTCGACTGATACAAACTGTGACTCAAAAATAAACATCGGTCGACTGCCCCGGTCGACCGACAGACATGCACACGGATACGTGCATTCTGCCAGGACCTCGGTCGACTGGTCCGGTCGACCGGACCAGCCTGACATAGACTCGGTCGACTGTCGGTAGACTGCCGGTCGACCGGATCAGGTCAGAAAACGAAATAAAGAGAATTTTGAGAAGAAAAATATTTTTACAAAACTATTTTAAACAGGAATTCAGTATGTAACATAAAAAGAAATTTGTAGAAGAAAGATTTTGTACTAAATATTTTTGTATATTTTATAGGAAATAAACTAAGAAATAGTATATGCGCAAAAACGTGTGTGATTGAGCTTCAAACCTATCCACTATTCTTTAACATACTATAAACAGAAAAACAAATAACATGTAGACTTCTTGAGCTATCTTCAAGTCTTTGAGCCATCCAATGCCTTGCTAGTGCCTTCTCTTCTATGATCCTTCCTTGATGTGCAATTTGCATTCCTTGCTTGGTGGAACTTAGAAGTTCTTGCAATAGCTAAGCAAATGGATTCTAAACATGGTACAAGACCTGAAACTCATCTTAGCAAACTTGTTAGTACCAAATAGCACTAATTTGGTTTGTCATCATCAAAACACAAAACAATTGGAGAGTGTAACCTCTTGGGCCAACAATCTCCCCCTTTTTGATGATGACAAAACAAATAGGCTATTAACAAAAATATAGGTAGGAGAAAACTCCCCTCAAAATATGCTATAATTAAAACACAATAATATGCTCTAGATACCAATAATTGAAATGATGCACCAATTATTGAAACCAATTAAAACAAATTATAAAACCAAAAATTGCTCTTGATACCAAAAATACCAAAACAACTAAAACACAAGAATTCATAAAATCAAAACATATAAATTCATAAAACAAATCTTAAAATTAAAGCATATAAATTCATATGGAACCAAGACCAAATGAACTTATTTTTGTCATGTAAACTTATTCTCCCCCTTTTTGTCATACATCAAAAAGGTTATGAAAAACATGTTTATTCAATAATACAAACATTAAGTTCTCCACAAATAAACGAAAATCTAGCAAAATCAAGAGGTTTAGTGAAAATATCGGCTAGTTGTAAATCCGTGAAAACATAATCAATATCTATATCACCTTTCTCAAAATGATCTCTAAGAAAGTGATATCTAATCTCAATGTGCTTGGTCTTACTATGTTGATTTGCATTTTTGGTCATGTGTATAGTACTAGTATTATCACAAAATATTTTTATATGATCAAAGTGCAAATCAAAATCAAGGAGAGTATGTTTCATCCAAAGGACTTGTGCACAACAAGCCCCCGCGGCAACATACTCCGCCTCGGCGGTTGAGAGAGCTACGGAATTTTGTTTCCTAGAGGACCATGAAACAAGACAATTACCAAGAAATTGACATGTCCCACTAGTACTCTTTCTATCTACTCTACAACCCGCATAGTCGGCATCCGAATAACTAGTCATTGAAAAATCTATAGTTTTCGGATACCAAAGACCCATTCCAATAGTGCCCTTAATATAACGAATAATGCGTTTTACCGCAATAAGATGAGACTCTTTAGGACACGATTGAAATCTAGCACAAAGACACACACTAAACATGATATCCGGCCTACTTGCCGTCAAATATAAAAGACTTCCTATCATGCTTCTATATAATTTAATATCAACATTTTTACCTGTTTGTCCTTATCAAGCTTGGTTGTAGTTGCCATTGGAGTGTTGCAAGCCTTTGATCCTTCAAGCCCAAACTTCTTTACTAGCTCCTTTGCATACTTGGCTTGGTTAATGAAGGTTCCGTCTTGCAATTGCTTGATTTGGAGTCCAAGGAAGAAATTGAGCTCACCCATTGAAGACATTTCAAATTCAAGTTGCATGACTTTCTCAAAATCCTTGCACAAAAGCTCATTTGTAGATCCAAAAATTATATCATCAACATAAATTTGCACAATTAAAATATCATTATCAACATGCTTAGTAAAAAGAGTTGTGTCTACTTTGCCTTTAATAAAATCATTTGAAATGAGAAAACTAGAAAGCCTTTCATACCAAGCTCTTGGAGCTTGTTTCAATCCATACAAAGCTTTATCAAGTTTAAAAATAAAATCGGGATGAACATGATCAACAAAACCGGGAGATTGAGCAACATAAACTTCTTCATTAATAAAACCATTCAAAAATGCACTTTTCACATCCATTTGAAAAAGTTTAAAATTTTTAAAACATGCAAAAGCTAGTGTCATCCGTATGGCTTCAAGCCGTGCTACGGGTGCAAAGGTCTCTTCAAAGTCAATTCCCTCAACTTGAGTGTAACCTTGGGCCACTAACCTAGTTTTATTCCTAATGACATTTCCGGACTCATCCATCTTGTTTCTAAAGATCCACTTAGTACCAATTATTGGTCTATCGTGGGGCTTAGGAACAAGGTGCCAAACTTGGTTGCGCTCAAATTGATTGAGTTCCTCTTGCATGGCAAGCAACCAATATGGGTCCGTCTCGGCTTCGAGAATGCCTTTGGGTTCAAAATGAGAAATGAAAGCAAAGTTACCACATAGGTCATGGAGTTTGGAGCGCGTTGTGACTCCTTTAGATGCATCACCCAAGATGAGCTCCTTAGGATGATTTGTAGCGTATCTCCAAGCTTTAGGAAGCGGTTGAGCGCTTTCCTCCTTATCCTCTTGAACTTCACCAATAGGATCTAGCTTTTCTTCTTGAGCGGGTGAGTCCTTTAAGGATAGTCTCTCCATGTCTTCACCTAATGGTTCAAACTCTACAACATTCTCAACAAACACATTAGATTCTTCAAACTTAACATGCATGGATTCTTCAATGGTTTGAGAAGATCTAATGAAAACTCTATATGCTTTGCTAGTAGAGGAATATCCAACAAAGATAGCCTCATAAGCCTTAGCATCAAATTTACCCAAATTATCCTTAGTATTCAAAACAAAACACTTGCATCCAAAAACTTTAAAATATGCAACATTTAGGTTTTCTAGAATGATACATTTCAAAAGAAGTTTTTGAAGAATTTTTGCATAAATAAATACGATTCGATATATAGCATGCGGTGTTTACGGCCTCGGCCCATAAATATTGAGGGAGGTCATATTCACTTATCATTGTCCTAGCCATCTCTTGAAGTGTTCTATTTTTCCTTTCTACAACTCCATTTTGTTGTGGAGTTCTAGGACAAGACGTTTCATGCTTAATTCCCTTTTCATCACAATAAGTCATGAAGAGTTGGTTAATAAACTCACCACCTCTATCACTCCTTATTCTCAAAATCGGAAAACCCTTTTCTTTTTCAACTCTTTTTCGAAAAATCTTAAAATGAGAAAAGTTTGATCTTTATTTTGCAAAAAGAAAACCCAGTAAAACGGGAGAAATCATCAACCAAAACAAATGCAAATCGACTTCCATTTAAACTCTTAGTTTTAGTTGGTCCAAAAAGATCCATATGAATTAATTCTAAAGGCCTAGTTGACATGATATCCTTGATTGGTTTAAAAGAAGACTTGGTTTGTTTCCCAAGTTGGCACGCACTACAAATGCGGTCTTTCTCAAAATCCAAGCAAGGTATACCCTTCACCAATTCCTTTGAATTAATCCTAGAAATATGGTCAAAAGATGCATGTCCTAGTCCTCTATGCCAAGCCAAGAATTTTCATCAAAAGCATTCAAGCATTTAGTAGAACAATCTAAATTGAGCATGTCAATATATAAAACATTATTATCACGAAAACCGGTAAGAATACAAACATCGGATTTAACATCAAAAATCTTGCATGAGGGATCATCAAAAACAACTTTAAGTCCACGGTCACAAAGTTGACTAATGCTAAGCAAATTATGTTTAAACCATCTACTAAAATAACATTCTCAATAATAGGAGATGCACCAATTTGAATGTTACCTATACCGATGATAGTTCCTTTGGAGTCATCCCCGAAGGTGACGGTGCCACCTTCCATGTACCTTGATAGGGTTGTGAAGTTGTTGATATCCCCATCATGTGTCTCGAACAACCACTATCAAGGTACCACCGCTCCCTACGTCTTGGAGCCTTGGTGTGTACCTACATCAAACATTTTAGGACTTGATTTTGGTACCCACATTTTCTTGGGTCCATGAGGGTTAGAGCCATTAACCCAAACAAGATTATTTGAACTATGCAATTTATCATAACAAAATTTAGCTAAATGTCCATTTTTGCCACAATAAGTACATCTATACACTCTACCATATCTAAAAGCATAGTGAGTGTGTGATTTGTGAGCATGGGATTGTGAGCATGAAAAGATTTAGCATGAGAAGTATTATTTGAAGTGTGAGCATGTGAAATTTTAGCATGAGAATCTTTAACATGAGAAGTGTGCTTTTTGGAAAACTTTTCTTCAAGCTTCTTGGTGTTTAAAAGCACAATCTTTCAAAATCTTTTCAAAATCAACCATTTTGGTTCTTAAGGAAGAAATTTCTTTATTATCAACAATAGGGGTTTTACCCTTACAAGAAATCTTATAAGCGTCAAATTCTTTTGAATTGAAACAAGATTGAAGAAAGATCATCTTTTTCTTTTGAAACCAAAGCAAGTTGATTTTTAAGAAAAGCAACTTCTTTTTGTAATTTAAAGCATTCATTTTCTTGTTATCATAAGTTTCAGAAAGCTCTACAAAAGCATGACTAGAACTTCCTTACTCAAATCATCATCATCATCATCAAGGGATTGAGGGGTTACCTTAGGTGTGTTTGCCATGAACACATATTAGCTTGATCCACCTCCTCTTCGGACTCGCTTTCCAATCCCATGTTGCTTTGTAGGCTTTCTTCTCCTCCGGTTTCTTTGGCTTGAAGGAGGAAGTCATCTTCTTCTTGAACTCCGGACAATCCGCCATGATGTGTCCGGTTTGCGGCAATTATAGCAAATGATCTTCCGCTCCTCTTTACCTTCGAATCTTCTCCGGAAGTGAACTTGTTCTTTCGGTACAACCTCTTAACATTCCGCACAAGTAGAGTTAGCTCCTCATCTTCTTCTTCGTCTTCATCATCGTCATCATTGGTGGATGAAGTCTTGAAGGCTATGGATTTCTTCTTTGAAGTAGTGGCTTCTTCTCTTGCCTTCTTCTCCATCTCATGGGTCTTTAAGTTCCCAATGAGACTAATGATGTCCATCTCATCCTTGTCGTTCAACTCCTTTAAGGTGGTGGCCTTGATCTCCCATGAAGAAGGAAGAGCCCGTATCACTTTGCGCACCTTTTGATCGTTGGAGATGACGTCACCTAATGAAGAAAGACCATTTGTAATTTTAGTGAAACGAGTAATCATACAATCAATGGATTCATCATCAAGCATTTTAAATGATTCATATTGAGACCTCAAGAGATCTATCTTAGCTCTCTTGACTTGTGAAGTCCCTTCATGTGTGACCAATAAGTGTTGCCAAATCTCATAGGCGGATTGGCAATGAATTACCTGTGTAAGGTCATCCTCATTCAAGGCGGTTAAAAGGGAGTTTTGGGCTTTGAGTTAGCCTCATATTCTCTAAAGTTGAAGTCGGTCCAAGTGCTCTCATCACTATCGGGTGCTATGTAGGGTTTGGTCAAGGACTTAGCTACCAAGCTACCTAGTGATTGCAAAATATAGTCATCCTAACCTTCCAAATGGGAAAATTTAGACCATCAAATTTAGGTGGGGATTTAATGTTGTCGGCCATGTTTACTAGTGTATGAATGGATGAATGAAAATGTTGATTAGCAATATTTTAAGGATCTCTCTATGGATGTTAAGCCAAACCTAGAGTCCAAGCTCTGATACCAATTGAAAAATCACCTAGAGGGGGGGTGAATAGGTGATAATGCTAATCAAAGGGCAATTAAAAAAATCTAAAGCTATAACAATCACAATCAAGAATCACAAGAGAAATGCAAGCAAGTAAGTATGATGAGCAAGTAATAAGTGCAAGCAAAGTAGAGTAATAATTGCAAGAATGTAAACCAATCGCAAACACAAGGATATGTTATCGAGGTTCGAGCACCAAGCTCTACTCCCCGCCTTCCCCAGAAGGATTCCGACCACTTCCACTATCACAAAGAACAATTACAATGGAGTACCCAACTCCTACAATCTCAAGAACAAGTAATTATCTTGGTAGTCAAAAGACCACAAACTCTCTCTTTCAAAAATCTCTTCCCTTACAAAGGTCCTAGAGAATAATGAGTAGAATTGAAGCTCTTTTGTGTAAGGAAAAGAAATTGAAATCAGAGAAAAACTTTTGAAACCCTTCAGAAATTTGAGAGAATTTAGCACAAAACCAAGAACTTTGAAAGCCTTAAACTTTTGAATTTTAGCAATAATAGTTGTTGTAACCAATCTCTCCCCAAACACCCCTATTTATAGGAGAGGGCTAGGGTTTAGGGATAAAACATAGTTACTGATGTTTAGGAGGTAATTAGATCAAAATATATCCTTAAACGAATTTTTAAACACAAAAGACAAAAATAAACAGCTCTTAAAAAATCTGCCCGTTACTGTTCAAAACGCTACATCGGTCGACCGTGCCGGTCGACCGGTAGT